>JAWQEG010000848.1:0-32500 GCA_033782935.1 Petrolisthes cinctipes
TGTGTGTGTGTATGTATGTTTGTGTGTGTGTACAGAAACATTAGGGGTATCATTGTTTTGTGTGTGTGTGTGTGTGTGTGTTTGTATATGTGTGTGTGTATGTATGTTTGTGTGTGTGTACAGAAACATTAGGGGTATCATTGTTTTGTGTGTGTGTGTGTGCGTGTGTTTGTGTTTGTATGTTAAGGTGGTAATTCTTTTTTGTTACATTGGAGTGCCTTGATTCCTCCAAAGTATGCAGGAAACACCAGGACCAGAAGAGCAAAAATAATAGTGTTCTGTTGTTGCTTGGAATAGTTTGGAGGATTCAGTTGCTCCAGAATTACTTAATCAAACTTACTTACTATATACATCTCAATTAGTCCCTGTATATAAGAAAGACAATCTGTAACGTGTGTGTGTGTGTGTGTGTGTGTGTGTGTGTGAGAGAGAGAGAGAGAGTGAGTGAAAGACTGACTGGCTCATGTAACGTGTGTGTGTGTGTGTGTGTGTATGTGTGTGTGTGTGTGTGTGAAAGACAGACTGACATCATGCAACGTGTGTGTGTGTGTGTGTGTGTGTGTTGGACATCGATTGTTATTATGCAAACTGGTTCTAAGGGTGAGGTGATGGGGAGAGGGAGTGGTGGAGGGGGATGTGGGGTGTTGGCGAATCTCTCTCTCTCACTCTCTGACACATCACTCAGTAACCTCTAATTTATCTCTCTCTCTTTATCTGATTAAATATAACAGGAAATATACCGGTACCTTGCTTTATCTTATCATTGTTTGCACCTTATCTAAATACTGATTGTCTGAAGGCCCAGGGGGGCTGACTTTATTCTCTGTGAATATTAGTTATCCCCCACAGGGCTAGAATAAAGATTGTTGTAGGATCTGGTCACTTTCTAGTGGATTTGACGAGATCTGCCCACATGGATTAAAAATCCACGTGAGGTGTACTGTACTGCAACCGGAGGCTTGTTTTTTTCCACTGGTGTGTGGACCACCAGTATACAGGGTGTGTATTATACCTTTGTATACAGCAGTGTAAACTCCCACACAGGGTGTGTATTATCCCTTTGTATACAGCAGTGTAAACTCCCACACAGAGGGTGTATTATCCCTTTGTATACAGCAGTGTAAACTCCCACACAGGGTGTGTATTATACCTTTGTATACAGCAGTGTAAACTCCCACACAGGGTGTGTATTATCCCTTTGTATACAGCAGTGTAAACTCCCACACAGAGGGTGTATTATCCCTTTGTATACAGCAGTGTAAACTCCCACACAGGGGGTGTATTATGCCTTTGTATACAGCAGTGTAAACTCCCACACAGAGGGTGTATTATGCCTTTGTATACAGCAGTGTAAACTCCCACACAGGGGGTGTATTATACCTTTGTATACAGCAGTGTAAACTCCCACACAGGGGGTGTATTATACCTTTGTATACAGCAGTGTAAACTCCCACACAGAGGGTGTATTATGCCTTTGTATACAGCAGTGTAAACTCCCACACAGAGGGTGTATTATACCTTTGTATACAGCAGTGTAAACTCCCTCCCCCTTATGGTCCCTTCAGGGCTGGTCTCATGGAAGGTGCTGCCCCACTTGTAGCTCTTGTGGTAACGTGGACTTGGGCCCACACCACTGGCTATGGGATCAAAAACCTTCCCCCCCAATGAGGCCCCCAGATTCCCTGGTCCAGTAAGCTGTGGTCCCATTTCCCTGGGATGTGCTTCAGTAACCCAGACATATAGGGACATACAGACTCCCTGGTCCAGTAAGCTGTGGTCCCATTTCCCTGGGATATGCTTCAGTAACCCAGACATATAGGGACATACAGACATATAGGGACATACAGATATATAGGGACATACACACATATAGGGACATACAGACTGCCTGGTCCAGTAAGCTCTGGTCCCATTTCCCTGGGATGTGCTTCAGTAACCCACACATATAGGGACATACAGACATATAGGGACATACAGACATATAGGGACATACAGACATATAGGGACATACACACATATAGGGACATACAGACATATAGGGACATACAGCCCCCTCATTTATTTAATTTGTTTTTTCACTGTGACCAGAGTGTACCAGGGGTCTGTGGGGCAGGAGGCCATTCTCACCCGGACAACAACAACAATAACAACAACAACTGACTGTCTGGTTATCTATAAGGAGGGTGGTGTATACTGGTGGTGATAAGGGAAAACAACAACAACAATAATAATAATAATAATAATAATAATAATAATAAGTTTCTGAGTATCTTTTTGTTAACTAACCAGCAAATCAACAAACAAACATGAGTGATTGCATAACCGTTTGCGAAGGTAATAACATCTTTTAGGTCCCACTAGTCGATAATAGGAGAGAGAGAGAGAGAGAGAGAGAGAGAGAGAGAGAGAGAGAGAGAGAGAGAGAGAGAGAGAGAGAGAGAGAGAGAGAGAGAGAGAGAAATCCTTAGTGTAGGTTATAGTAACGTGATAAATTATGGAACCCTGTGATGTAGTCAGAAAATTGGAGATAAATGAGTCCTTCAAATATTGCCACGAAACACACACACACACACACACACACACCTATATGGAAGGAGCATGTTTCGTGGCATGGTCAGCAGGAGGAATCAGAAGCCTCCAATTTTCATACACGATCACAGGGTCCTTAATTAATGTGGTAATACACTTTTGGTACATTGGAGTGCCTTGATTCCTCCAAAGTATGCCAGGAAACAGGACCAGAAGAGCAAAAATAATGGTGTTCTGTTGCTTGGAATACTTTGTAGGAATTATTTGCTCCAGATTGATCAAAAATATATATAATCCACTTAAATACAATTCTAGGTGTGGAGGTGAAAACAGGATGGTGGTTCCCTTAGAGTTTTATGAGGTTATGGGCGAGTCTCGTGTGTGTGTGTGTGTGTGTGTGTTAGATAGATAGTGAGTGAGTGTATGATTAAGTTGGTGAGTGAGTAAGTGGGATAATTAGATAGAGACCAAGTTTGTGAGTGAATGAATAAATTAGTGAATGAATGAATAAGTGAGTGGATAAGTGAGTGAGTGAGTGAGTGAATGAATAAATTAGTGAGTAAATGAGTGAATGAATGAGTGGGTGAGTTGGTTAGATAGATAGATAGATAGTGAGTAAGTCGGTCAGTGAGTGAATGAGTGAGTTAGATAGATAGATAGGTAAAGAAAATATAAAAACAAAACAGATAGAAAGTGATAAATAGTGTAAATTGTGTGTAAAGAGTGTAAATTGTATGTAGAGAGTGTAAATTGTGTGTAAAAGAGTGTAATGTGTGTGTAAAAAGAGCGTAAATAGTGTGGAGTGTAAAAGACAGTGTAAATTGTGTGTAAAAAGTGTGTAAATTGTGTAACGTGTGTAAATTGTGTGTAAAGTGTGTAAATTGTGTGTAAAACTTTAAATTCTGTCTAAAGAGTGTAAATTCTGTATAGAGTTAAATGTGTGTTTGTGTGTGTGTGTGTAATCGTGACTGTAACCCAATGTGTGTGTGTGTGTGTGTGTGTGTGTGTAACCCAATGTGTGTGTGTGTGTGTGCGTCTGTTTCGTGGTAATATTTGAAGGTCTCATTTACCTACAATTTTCTGACTACATCACTCATAGGGTCCCTTAATTTAAAAAAATATATATAGATGATTATATTATTTATAGGTAAAGCAGCTCTGTGGTTGGTTCAGCTAGAGAGAAAGTTAGTTTGTTTGTTTGTGTGTGTTTGTGTGTGTGTTAGCAGGATTACCCAGGAAGTTATGTGTAAATTGTAATTATTATTGTTTGTATTGGTAAGCCTTGTGACTGTAAATAAGTGATTGTATTTTGAGAACGACTCGTATTTGCATTTAGTTCAGGATTCTATGTTTATGGATTTATTTTATATATATATATATATTTTTTTTAAGGGGGTATAGAGCACATTGTTTTGGGTGGTAAATCTGGAGCAAATGATTCTTTCAAACTATTCCAGGCAACAGGATACCATTATTTTTCTTCATTTGGATCTGTTTCCTGGCATACTTTGGAGGAATCAAGACACTCCAAAATACAAAAAAGAAATTCCTTCTTAAGTTAATTCCTTGGTGGGGATATAATTGAGTGTGGAAATGTAGTTCTCATGTCCGTAGACTTCTTTTCATGACATTTTGTGATATTCAGAAAATTGAAGATAAACAAAGTCCTTCAAATATTACCATGACACACACACACATACACACACACACCTATATGGAAGGAGTTTGTTTCGTGTCATAGGCAGGAGGAATCAGAAGCCACCATGCAATTTTCATACACGATCACAGGGTTCTGAATAAAGGGATGATTCTTTGGTTGGTGAATCTGAAGTTGAGTGTGAAGGTTCCTACAAACTATGCCACAAAACAGATCCCCTATTAATATACAATTGAGGGTGTCTGTTATCTTGTCCTGCTGGGTTTCATTATTACGTTTACTGCATCATCCAATTAATTAAGGAATGAAATGAGGGAGCAGCTAGCAAGTACAGCCACAATTAACAAATATCCACCGACACTTTCCTTCCTTCCATCTTAGTAAATATTATGGGAATACAAAAAAAACACGTGTATTATTGGCACCTAGAATATGGTAAAGATCACACACACACACACACACACACACGAAGGACTATCCTAAATGATATTATAATAACTGTATATTAACTACGTACTAATATCCACCTCCTATCCAAGCGTACGTGGTGTTGGGAAAATGTATGTGTTTATAATCTAAGTTATTATTCTTGTTTTTACAGAGTCTAGCTTAATTTGTATCTAACTGTTGTTGTTTTTTTTTATCATTCGTGGTGCATTCGTGGAAAATGTGTGTGTTTATTATCTAAGTTATTCTTGTTTTTACCCACAGTCTAGCTTTTATTTAACTGTTTTTTTTTTTTTTTTATCATTTGTGGTGCATTCGTGGAAAATGTATGTGTATAATTATAATCTGAGTTACTTTTGTTTTTACCCACAGTCTAGCTTTTTATCTAACTATTGTTATTTTTTATCATTCGTGGAAAATGTATGTGTTTATTATCTAAGTTATTCTTGTTTTTACCCACAGTCTAGCTAGCTTTTTATCTAACTATTGTTGTTGTTTTTTATCATTCGTGGTGCAGTTATCACAAAAAATACTGTGAAGTAAGTTAATTAGAGTGATATGGTGGCATGAATGGAGAGTCGTTGTGTATTACAGCTGGTTACCTGCTGCTGTGCACGTATCTCCATCGTGTCCGTATCCTATCCATTTCCTGTCACGTGTTCCTCATCTACTACAATTTTATGCATTTCTTTTGATACATTGATACATTTATACATACATGACAACAATGGAAGGTGTGTGTAGCAGTACAAATTAACCCACACACACACAAACACACACACAAACACCAACAAACAAAGCTTTAAATTCAATACGTTTTATTAATAGCCAAAGCTCTCAATACAGTCTGCGGTATCTACACCAAAAATTTCAATCCCCCAACACACCAAACACCAAGCGAGGAGTGAGCGAGTGTAGCCTAGTGTGTGTGTGTGTGTGTGTGTGTGTGTGGCCTTCCCTCTGTGCCATCCTTCTACCCGGCAAGTCACACACACACACACACACACACACACGTTACCAATCACCAATCCTCACTCACTATAATAATCCCATACCAATCCCTATACATACGTCATATTACAATCATTCTGGTCATAGAGTTATAATTGTGATTTAGTTGTGGTTGTATGTGTGTGTGTGTGTTTTAGTGGCATGGTTATAAAAAAAAGTGTGTGTGTGTGTGTGTGTGTGAGGTGTTGTGAGTTGTAAGTATGTATATGTGTGTGTGTATGAATGCCATGATGAGATATTGTGAGTATGTGTATGTATGTATATATATGTATGTATTGTACAGTTGGCAGACCTGTATGTATGTATGTATATGTCTGAGTTTATGATGATACGAGTATCACAGTCATTTTTAAGAATATACATGTGAATATACTCCATAATACGATAGTGTGAGCATATGTATGTATGTATGTATATGTGTGTATAGCACAGTTGGCAATCCTGTATGTATGTATGTGCGTATATGTATATATATAATATTTTATTACCATCACAGTCATTTTTAAGTATATACAAGTGTCTACATACCACAATACTATATCCTAATCATATATAATGTATGTATGTATATATATATATGTATAGCACACACAGTTGGCAATCCTGTATGTATGTATGTGTGTGTGTGTATGTGTGTCAGGCCGCGCAGGCGCACTCAGCTCCCGCCATCCCCCGTTGAGAAACAGGTTGGTGGGGGAGAAAATAATACATGTAATATTATGATTTAGTGCCTTTATTGAATTTATACGAGTGGTGGAGCCTATAGAGTTGATGCTACAGGATACATACCGTGAGTTGAGGGTGGTGTGAGAGGTGGGAGTGTGGTGTGAGAGGTGGAAATGAGGTGGATATATGTAAGGGAGGTAGTTGGTTGGTTTGTGTGTGTGTGAGAGAGAGCGAGTGAGTGAGTGAGTGTGTGTGAGTTTGTGAGTGAGTGAGTGTGTGAGTGATGTAGAGTGTGTGTGTGTGTGTGAGTGTGAGTGAGATATAATTATAGAGTGTGTGAGTGAGTGTAAAATTGTGAGTTAGTGAGTGAGAGTGAGAGAGTGAGTGTGTGTGAGTGAGAGAAAGAGAGGGTTTACCCCACCAATGATCAACAAGCACACACACACAGCATGTATGATAAATAAATAAATATCCACCAATATATGTATGAATCTATGTATGATTATAATTTACGACATTTTTGTATTATTTTTTTTTTTATGTATAATTTTTCCCTCCCTTCCTGTATGTATGTATGTATGTATGTATTCCTCAGCATGTCATCCTAATAATAATAATAATAATAATATTGTTTGTAACTCAATATGTATGTTTTATACTTTAATATGTATGATTTTGTAACTTTAAAATCTACATGGGAGGATTATCGTATATATATATATTATTTTTTGTTTCCTAATTAAATCTCGTGTCTATAATTTTGACTCGATTTATGGTATTTTATTTTTATGTAAGTTTTAAGTTGAGTTATTTTAGTGATGGAAAAATAGTTAGTTAGTTTGTTTGTCAGGTATTGTGGGTTAATTTGAGGCTGGATTTATGGTATTTTATTTTGATGTGAGTTAATTTAGTTAGTGATGGAAAAATAGTGAGTTTATAATAGGGTTTTGTGGGTTAATTTTGTGGGTGTGTCAGTAAAGAAGGAAGGTGTTAATTATATATTGTGAGTTTTATGGTATTATAATGACGCTTAATTAATTTTCCACATGGTGGCTTGAATGCATAATTTTTTATTTTTTTATTTTTCCGTGTTTAGGGGGAAATAATTTTATGTAGGAGTGAACCTCAAATTAATATGGTTTTCCCTTTATTTTGATATTAGTTTATATTGCCTTGTGGTAGTATAAATAAATAATACATGTATACATATTTGTTTCTTGAGCTTAACTTTGACATATTTTAGAAAAGAAGCACAGTTTTTATTTATTTTTAAAGATTATCCTGTGTTTATAGGCCATTAGGTTTCCATAGTTGGTTGTTGGTGAGATATAATATAATGTGTTGCTGTAATTGTTTTGAAGATGGACACAACATTAAATGGAATTAGGTTAGGTTAGGTCTGGAATGCTCAGCCCTCTCGTGACCTGGTTAATTAGCTTGGTTGACCCCAGATGCTAGAATACATACACAGTGATTCGTACTGGGTATATTTTTTCATGGTATAAATATTGGAGGAAAATCATGTCTTTGAATTTATCAGTGCATTAGAAATTAGTTTCGGAGTTTCCATTAATGAAATTTTTTTGGTGCAAAGTCTTGAGCTGACATTTCCAATATTACAGTGTCCTCTATTATAATATAAGATTTCCTGTAGGTTTTAAAATTAATGACCTAGTCCGTAAACTTCAGAGTTGTACTAACTTAGCTCGTTGATCATGCATAGAGTAGTACTAACAGGATTGAGATGCTTTGCTGTAGTGCATGACAATTATATTTATATAGTGGTATTTTTTTTTATTCTATATGTACTGTAGCTAAATATATTTGTCTTACATCTTATCTTCACTCATAGCAGATGGACAGGATAGGTTTGTTGTTTGTTTGGAAAAAAGTGTAGATCAAGTACATAACGTGATGGAGTTGTAGGATGTGTTGCAGTGTTGTTGTCAGGTTTGTGGGTCGGGTATATTCAGGGATCCTTCCTGTGGACTCATTATAGGGTCATATTACAGTAGTTAGTGTGGATTGTATTTTGGGTTTTTATTATGTAGTGCCGCCTTGTATGATATTTTTTCTCTGGCACTGCTTCAGTTTTTTATAGTCTATTTTTTCGTGTATATTTTGGTTCTATTTTTTTTTTTACATAATATGAGAAACGAGCATTTAACCAACCAAAGTAGTCTTTCATTAGGACTTGGGTTAACCTCTGGGGTTTGGTGGGTTTGTTTCGGTAAAACATCCTTTCCTCAGTACTATGGTCAGAAATAGATACATTATCGGGTAGTCCAAATTACAGCTTCATTAGGTAGTTTATTTAAAGTTTGGTTAGGTTAGGCTAAATGTTATTTTCTCAAAATATTAAGATAATAGATAAGTAGAACACCAAAAATACTTGTGAAAAACTAAAATGTTGAAAAAACAAAAAACAAATGACCTCTTCATGAAAAATAGCTTCATTTTGGTGTCTAAGACTTCAAGAGACAACTTGAGAATTTTGACCTTGAGAGAGGTGTCATGATGGAAGAGTACAGAGTTTATGTTAATGCAGCTGGTTGTGACTGAACGTTAGTACAGTATATGTGACGTACTGTATGTTGACATTAATTAGGTTGTATGTGTATTCTGAGCACCAGTGAATTCTGCTGAGAAAAAGTCGCTTCGAGAAATAAGTAACTTTATTATTATTATTATTATTATTAACATCATAGTACCAAATGCCCTGGACAGTAAGCCCTGGTACCTTTTATTCTTTCCATTGTTGTACTGTACGTGTAACCAAACCCTTTAACATTAGCCTTATACAGTACGGAATATCAATACACCTCACCACTCACAAACAAGCTAAAGGAAGGCCTCATTATACATGGCTGCTCCGTAGTCAGTATCACCCATACCATCAGTACAAACAGGATGGCATGTCACTTTATATATTGAATGTCCTGACTTAGTAGTAGACCATTACACTAAGGTCTGGCATAACATTGGAAGTGTGTGTGTGTGCCTCTAACTTTCTATTTATAATTTATTATAGACATTTCTTTACACTTTCATTACATTTCACACCCCCAAAAAATAAAGTTAATACCCGAAACAACTTGAAAATAATGTAAGTGTAGTCTCATGTTATTGTGAAAGTCTATGGGAAGAGTACACCATGATTCACACAACTCCTTTGTTTGACTGACTCTGAAGTAAGGAATGGGTGAGTGTGTTGTGTAATGATAGTACAAAGATGTGAGTGAGGGAAAGTGTTGTTGTGAGTGAAGAGAGAGTTTATGAGGATAAACTACTCTTTTTTTCTGTTGAGTTTATCTTTCTTTTAATTAGTGATGGTTGAGAAGCATTGTTCTTCAGTACTGGTATAGTATTAGTTTTGAACATATTAAGTATACGGTAAAATATAGTGATTAGGAAATTTTTTATATTGAAGTTAAACTTGAATTTTTTTTTTTTTTTGTAGAAGGAAAATTTTAGGTACATGTAGTAGACAGTGGTAAAAAAAACATATTGACCGTACCCTAACGAAATATTTTCCTCATATTCTATTTTGTATCCTCATTATGGTAAAGTTAATGGTAAGGTGGCACTCCATTTATTATATGTATCTGTGCATTAGAATATTTACAGGAAGATAACATTTTGACTAACCCTTTTGTATCTCCAAGCTAGTACTGTTTCAGAGCGATGACACCCATGAACTAACTAACACTTGAATCCCCACGTTGTCGTTTGCAGAAAGATGGTTGTATTGGTTGTGTTGTGTCAGGGAGTCTTGATCAAGTTGAGGGTGGCTGGTGGTGGGGGTCTATGTGCCCAGATAGCCTAAGGTAATGTCAGTAAGTACAGTAGCCGGGTATGTTGACGGTGATTCTATTACTGTATTATCCCCCTCTCTTGTCGTCTCTTTCGTTTGTTTTTCAAAGTTAGCCATCTTGAGTTATTTATATTTTGTTTCAGGTAACGTGTCTTTTTGCTTGGCCGGTACAGTTGCGGGAAAAAGTTGTTCTTGTATCCCCTTTCCTACCTTACTACCCTACCCCTAAACCAAATGAAACAGCATTGCAGTAGTGGTGAATCTATGTATGAAGGAAGACATAGCACTCGGTAACAATGGATGCGAGTGGCGACTTGAGTTTCCACATTTGGTCGAGGGGTAAGGTAGTGAGGTAAGAATGGGGATACAGGAACTTCTTTCTGCAACTGTTATTATTTTTTCTCGTCTGTTGCCGTCTCTTTTGTATTTCAAGTTTAGCTGTCTTGAGTTATTTGTTTTGTTTCTGGAAATATGTCTATTTTTGGTTGGCATGTATTTTTCGGAGATAAGATGCCGTCAGTGAATTAGAGCTATTGAGTTCTCCAAACTAGGCCAAGAAACAGGCTATCCCATTGTACAATTGCCACCACTTACAACTGGTACAGGAGAAGGGGACTGACTGTACTAGTTACAAGTGTAGGCAACTGTACACAGTCTGTTTTCCAGCACAGTTTGAAGCAGTCGGTAGCTTTAGTTTCCAATTCGCTGATATCTTACCACATTATGTTGTACCATATTAGGGAAAGTCAACTCCACATCTGCATTGTCCGCTTACTGTAATGTGACAAAGCCTCCTCCCACACTATTGATGTAAAATTCCTCAAATCCAGGGGTCAAAACTCAGGGGATTCCAATTTTTGGGGGGGAGAATAATTGACAACATTAGGTGGGGGATGCAGATGTGGAGGCAACTGAGTATGTAGGTGGAAATCACATTAAATAAGGAGTGTTTATTGATAATTTGCAGTTACTCTTTCAGGGTGGGCTACTAGTGCATTTCAATAGATATTATAAACATAAATAACACACACATGTATCCTCGTAGGGAAGTATATATTACCTTTAGGGATGTGGGCAATACTTTAATTGACGCCCATTCGTCCCCAGCCACTCCCTTTCAGTTCTTCAACTGCCCCTTTTTTCTTTCTATTTCCTTCCTGCTTGCTGTCTCACCTCTCTCTGACCTTCTCCTGGTGCGGTAAGACCTCGCTGTTGCAGCACCTAGTATCAATTAATTATTATTATTATTCAGTAATTACACACATGTACAGTCTCCAATCAAGTATCATTAGATTATCAGTGGGCATTTAATGGAGAATCTATCAATACAATACTTTGTTGAGAGATTACGTCTGATGTAAGAGTATGGTAAGGCAAAAAAATATCAGTCAATACTCCTAGAATTCTGTATTACATTTGTCATTTAACTTTATTATGATATGTATGTACTGTAGACAGTGTATTTACATTGTTTAGTTGTTTGAGTTGTCGGTGTATTTGATGTTCATAGTTAGCTCTTTTTATTTTCCAATAGACCAGGAAACATTCCAAGTTACCCATAGCATAAAATTTATATTAGTGTGTAATTTCTTGAAATTAAATGGGAGGGGTAATTTTTGTATTAAGACCTTTCAACAAAATATTACCTTCTTGGTGTACAGTATTGTTGATATTTATGTGGTGGAATTAGAAAGTTTTTTTTTTTACAGGCTTGTGGTTGAAGATGACTGCAAGATTTGTTTACGTTGTTCTTTACAGTGTCCGTCAGAGTCTCCATATAAATCTGCTTGTATAGGAAATACTAATTCCAATTTCCTTGCTATCCTTCCCTTTATCTCTGACCCAGTGTCTCCAGTGTCATATAACCTTGTTACTCAACCATTAATTTTTCTGTTCACTTGACCAACTAACCCATATTCCCTCTCACAGGTATAAAGGTGTACATGTACCAGTTGTTATTATGCTTGGTGTACTCTACAATTGAACCTAATAAATCTGTATCAGACTAAAGTGGTTCTGAGTGGTTAGCATGTGGTTGGTGTTGTGGCAGCCGTGAGCACATCATTGTATGTTATTATACCAGAATGTTTCATTTTAGTGTGGTTGTTGAAGGTTTATACAGTACTCTATCATTTACTCCATGGCTAAAATACACTATAGTCCCTTGTTATAACACTGATGTATATCGTGCATTTCTAGTTTAACACAGCCACTGTATATTGGGTAATGTGTATATGATGGTGAATTACATAAGCCTTGGGAATGCATTTGGTGGTCTTCAATTGGGGGCTGAGTGGAAAATGAAATGGTAGATATAAGTATTAATTTGGGTTATATCAAGGGTCTCTAGTGCTGCCAGGTATATGATGATCACTGTTAGCCGCCACAAGTATGATACTCCTTTTCCAATCTTGCCTTTAAGGTGCTTTTTGCTAAATATTTCACTGTCTTATTTTCAGGATTTTTTTTAAATTTCCTGAGGAGCAAGCCAGGGTAACTGTTATGTAATTTACTTTACACATACAGTACTAATAGGGTTTTATAGGTGAATCATCTGCCCTTCACATCAACACTGCCTCTCTCTCCTGCTTGAATGGTTCTAACCCAACCTCATCGCTTTGCATTAGGCCTATGCTTGCGCTGTTGCTACTGGTATTTTAGCAAGGTCCGTTGATTGCTGTATGTTGTTGAATGAATGATCTGTAATTGATATTGAACTTGCATGTGTGTTGTGAAGCTTGTTTTTGTAATACAGTGCAGATATTTGTTACTGTAATACATATAATTATTCTCATAACTTTATTCTTCATTGCTTAGTCAGAGGGGTGCTTTGTATCTGACAAGTAAGTACAGTATAGTGTATTAATTATATGGTAATTAAGTACTGGTAGTTCTTTACCGGAGTTTGCTTTAATTTTGAATGGTATTTATTTTTTAACAAAGTAGGTTTAATGAGTACATGATTTTCAGTGTTTACAGTAATTTGTTATGCTGTAGTTAATCTGTAGCACTTCATACACTCGTTCATGCATCATACTTGTGTACAGAAAGAGACACATTCTGTACATGAATATATAATCATGCACCAACACACAAAGACACACACATATATACTGTACTTGTATTGGTGGTATTCCAGATCACAACCATTAAATCAATCAGTTGGATACGATGCTCGGCTAATACATACTCTGTGTCTTCATAATGACAAGACCTATCTATTTCTTCACCACCCGTTAATTTAATATCTTATCATATTGTATTCTAAGTTACTTCCTCCAGATACACTTTACTGCACTTCCACTCAGCATAGTTGGTCTCTTCTTGATCCATTTTTTTTTTTTTTTTTTCTGCCATCTGTTGGTCATTTTGTTTTCCCTCTAATATTCCTTTTATGTCCCTCATTTTCTGCAATTTTTTCCCCCCAATTTATGCACATATCTTTTTTTTGCTTCCTGTTTGCCTTGAACCTTTTGAGGGCCTGGTCTCAGTTTGGTTGCAGCCATATTTTTCTTTACTCTCTCTCTCTCCTCTCCCAAAGGTAACAATCTCAGGGCATGAATTGTGAAGTGAGAATGCTCTGAATTTAACGCTTTATGTTTGGAATTTGTATCTTGTAAGTCTTATAGGAAAAGGAATTGACAACACTCAGTGGCTCTTGTAGAAATGGAGCCATCTGTAAAATTATTTATCATGATATCTAGTTGGATTGAGTGGAAATAGTGAGCTGGTTTAAGGGGGAAGTACAGTGTTGGTAAATCTGGAGTAGGCCTAACTGATTCCTCCACTCTATTCCAGGCAACAGGCTACCAATACTTCTGTTAATATAGTCCTGTTTCCTGTCATACTTTGGAGGAATCAGGACACTCTAGTTTACCAAAAGTATACTATTCCCTTAAGTTCATCTCTGTATCTTACTTAGCCAGGAAACAGATGACCTCAGTGTGTCTATTAGGAGATCTATTTTGTCACCCAGGAATTTGGATGTTCTTTTGTGGTGGAAATTTTCTCTTGATCAAATGTATTTTCCCCATATCTATATATAAATATACTGTATATATTTTTTGCCCTTATATCGTTCCTGGCAGAAAGCACCTGTTGAGTTCACTTCTTACCCTGGCATTCATATCTCCTTCCACCCTTGTTATCTCTTATCATCCTCCATTGCTTTAATGTTTGTACTTTATGTTACCATTATACATTCTACACTTGGATGTCACCTTGATGACTTACGGTAGGTTACAGTTATTGCTGAATTTGTAACATTCTTGCAAATACATTCTGGAACTTCTTGTTTTTTAGTGATTTTGTGATTTAATTGTGTTGAATGTATGAAAGGGGGATAAGTCACCAAGAGTAAGTACAGCCGTCTTCGCTTCTGTGTTTTTCAGTAGCTTATAATGAGATGGTGAGGATCAACTACTGAAGCACGCTAACTAAGACACTGTGTTGGCTTATGCTTTTCTGAGTGTTAGGTAAAAAAATTCTTCACCCAGAAAGTGCAAAGATCTGTGTAGCTGTGATTTTGAAAAGATGGAATGTGTCTCTGAGGTGTTTGAGTTGAAATCTTTGCCCATGTTGTCTCATGTAGCTTTATTGTCAGCACCTCGACAGCATAAATGATTAGAGCTGATGTTAAGGACTACTTTGTCACACACAATTTCAGTCTGTCTATATTAGGTTTATTTCTCTTTGCTGCGTGTTCAGTTTTCTGGTGTTCTTTCTATAGGTTTCCTTTTTTTTCCTCTTCCCTCTGTACTACTTTGCACTATCTATACAGTATATCTATATCTGTGTATACAGTAGCTCCAACACCTCGTTCCCTCCGGGAACTCTCCCAAGGGAGTGGCCATGGCAGAAGTGTCTCCAGCTTTTCCTGTTGCAATCCTTTCTGAACCCTCCCTGCTCCTCACTAACTTTATTCCCTGTTCCTTCAATCAGTCTTTCAGAAAGGTCCTTCCCTGGTACACTAAAATGGCTATATATTCCCCTATAGCTACCACAATCATCCCTATTCCCTTTTCCCTTATACAAAGGCACAATTATGGCTCTCCTCCAATCCTCTGGCACCTCTCCCTGCCTCCAGGCCAATGTGCATATGAGCAACATCCACTCCATCACTACCACTTTAACATTTCAGCAGTTATCCCATCCACCCCCGGTGCCTTTCCCATCTTCAACTTACCTGTTGCTTTCCTAACCTCTTCCCTTCCTAGTTCTCCCTTTATAACCTATCATCTACCACCCACCTCCATCCCCATGCATATCACCACCGCCTCCTCATTCAATAAACGATCAAAATGCCTCTTCCACACTTCCTTCACTTCCTCACTTCCACTCACAGTGACTCCATCCTCTCTCTTCATTCTCCCGCTACCAGACCTTTCTTCTCCTCCTCTTTCTCTTTTAACCTCCTTCCAGAATAATTTCTTATTTTCTATACATTTCTCACTCAGTTTCCTACCAAAACCCCTCATCCACTCTCTTTTTACTTTCACTTACCATCCTCATCACTTGCCTCTCACATACATTGTATTCTCTCTTCCACCTCCTCTGACACATTCCTCTGCAGTGTACTCCTATATGCCTTTCTTTTCTTCTCTACTGCATCTTTCACTTTTTCTGACTACCATGCGCTCCATATTTTGCCCCTCTTCTGTGTCTTGTATCCCACTACCTCTGCTGCTGTCCTCTTTACTAGTGTCTTAAACATTTCATACACATCATTCACTCCCACCACCTCCCCTATACTCAGCCTTGCATCCTCCAGCACCTCACCCACCCTCCTCTTATATACCTCTCTATACTCAATGTCATTCAATCTTCCATTTGCCACCTCCCTCTTGTTCCCCCCTTCACCCCTCCTACCATACTCCCACATTGCTCTGACCCTAATCCTTACCATAACCGCATAGTGGTCAGAGCACTGAAACATTCCTCTCACCACTCTAGCATCCATCACATCTTTCCTTATCCTTTCATCAACAGCTATGTATTCTATCAAACTCATCTGCTCTCCCCATTCATCTCTCCTCTTCCATGTGTACCTGTGGATCAGTCTGTGCTCAAAGCAGGTGTTGGCAAGGAACAACCCCCTCTCGGCACACGCATCCACCAGGCACTCACCATTTTCATTAATACCATTCACACCCCACTTGCCACCTACATTTCCTATTCTCTCACTTCCTACCTTCCCATTCATATCCCCCACAAGCACTATCCTCCTCCCTCTCTCAAAACTTCCCAGACAGTCAATCAACTCATCCCAAAGCTCTTTCATTTCCATTTTTCCCACCTTGGTCTGCACATTTACTGGTGCATACGCGCAGACCCATGCATACTTCACTATACCAATATTCCCTGTCATCCACACAATCCTTGTTCCCTTCCATCCATGCCCATCCACTCCCTTCCACACCCTCCTTGACACTAACAATGCCCACTTTTCATCCATACCTTCCCATATCATGCCTCTTTCCATTCCTTCCCATAGAGCATAGACCATAACACACATCTGTCCATTCCCATGCTCTACCACCCCCATCCTTTCATATGTGTTTCAGACGCCCCACACACATCAATTCTCCTTTTCACCTCACTCACCATTCCATTCACATTTATCGCTACTACTCTCAAACATTCTTTCCCTCTCCTGCCCCCCACAGGGCAGACTGGAGACCCCTCCCCCACCACAAACCGTTGAGGGGCCACTAGTGGCTGGCAAAGCCAACGCTGTACTCATTCCTGGAGGGACACAGGCCATTAAATTGTCAAGCTTTGAAAATATCAAATAATAAAAAATTTTACACATTAAATAATTTAAAAATAATTTCGTCACTAAAATATGCATTAAATGGAAATTATAACCTATATGTGGGAAAACCTACTGTGCCCCCACACCTCCCCATTTGGCTTCACCTCAAGCCTCCATAAAAGAAAGTTAAAAACAGGGAGGTGTCCCCAGAGGTTACCACGTGGAGGCGGGGTGAGAATTCCCTATCCTTCCTGGTAAGGGGTAGGTCACCGAAGTGCTTTAACCCCAGATAGGTAACCTTTTCTTAAAATCATACTTTGTTTTGGTAACCATGGGTCCGACAGACCCCAAAAGAAAAAAATGAAAAAATTACTTATGATAATTTTATTTGAAAAATGTGAACATAGGTATGAAGCTATATCATTAACTTTCATTTTCATCAACAAAGCAATGTTCATTCATCATTATTCATTTTTAACACATTTTTAGATTTTTTTTTTTAGAAAATTTCTGCGCACTTTGCACACTTTCCTTTATATCACTTCTGTATTCCCAGCCTTATAAGGGCCTATGCCCAATAGGCTGTAGCCAGATTGTTCTCTTTTTCTCTTGTTCTCCAAAACTTCACCAGGTGGTAATATCATCTTGTCCAAATGTTACTTGCATACGGTCCTTCATGGTAGTTTATGATTTCTCCAGTAAGCCTGAGAGTGGAAGGGAATCCTGCTGTTCCAATATGTTTGTGTGATAGAAGTGCCAGCTGCTTGTATTATATTTGCTTGTTTGTTTGTTTGTTTGTTTGTGCATTGTGTTTTGCTTTTTTATTAGCTTATGTAATGTATTTCTTTTTTTATTGTATATTGTAGATATTTTTTATTTTGATTTACCAGTAGTTTATGTCGGCTAATGGGAGGCATCCTGGTTCTCAAAATTGTGCCAGATACTGTCATTGTAAATTTTATGGCACAGTTTTGAGGAATCTGTAGCCTTCCATTCACCAACAGTTTTGTAGCCATCTTGCGGCTATTTTTGTAAACATTCAGAAGATTGAAATTGGAGCATATCTCATCCATTTATAACCCATTAATACCCAGCACATAATTCATTGAGACAATGCACATCGGAAAAGATCTAAGAAGAGTGTCTAATTGTGCTTTTCAAAGGTGCTAAAATCCCCATAAACTTTCTGTCCAGTATTTTGCTTCCCTCCTCAAAAGATGTACATTGTGAACATAAAGTCATTCCCTAACATCAAACATGCAGTCAGCACCATAAAACATGACAAAAACTTGGGAGTTGTTTGCATTCTTGTCATTTATCAAAACTGTATCCTAAGGATTTGGGAATGCTGGTAAAATAATAGTTGTACTGCACTGTATGGCATCATGGGATAACCCTTGGCCATAACAAGCACATAAAATAACACATTTCACTCAGTTGTAAGCAGTGTGTGTTCTGATGTTTAGAAAAATGGATGTTGTGGTTTTATTATTTTCCTTTAGTTTTCTTAAAGGGCCTGTGATCTTGGCAAATTTGGAAGCTATTTGATTCTTCCAAGCTGTGCCACAAAACAGCATGATTAATGACAAAGCTGTTTTGTTGCTTGGTTTTGAAGAATTGGCTGTGTCCAGATTGCTTACAGAATATTACAGGTCCCTTGATTTGGTGTGTTTACGTTTAGCTACTGGTTGTGGTGTATTTTTTATTTTCCTTTAGTTTTGTTAATTTTGGTGTGTTTATGTTTGCAGGTTGTGGTGTAGACGTTTGGACTGTAGTAAGACTCTAAAAAAAAAAAGCTGGCGTGTATGTTGTTGTGTAGTGTGTGCTGGCTTACTGCATGATGATGGCTGCTGCTGCTGCCGCTGCCTTGGAACATGCAGACTCCCCTACCACAGAGGAGTTAGCTGTGTTCCCCCCCACCGCTCAGCCTCATAGGGGAGGAACACCAACCCCTTCCTCCGCTGATACCAATTCCTCCTCCACCCTGTTGCATGACCCTGCACTCCATACTGCCACAGCTGCCAAAACCCCCAACACCACCACCACCACTACCACCACCATCACCACTCCCTCCGATGATGCAGCATCTATACATTCACCTGTATCTACACCCACAGGCACCAAGCTGGCAGTCACCACACCCTCAGAGTCACCAGCAGGGGGGGAGGGTGCTGATATTTCTATCGACGAGGAGAAAAAGATTGCCCTGAGCCAGCTACAGGAGCTGGAAGTGGCCATCAAAGTACGCAAAGTGACCAAGGTGGACGGTCGCAAAATTCGCTGGATTGAGTACCGTGCCCGGAAGAGAGCAGAGGAAGAGAGGCGGGGCTTACTGTCCACCCCATCGACAAAGAAGAAAATACGAAGATCAAAGTCAAAATCTAAAGGAGAGAATAGTGAGAATGATGCGAATGCTGTGAATAACAATAACAACAACAGTAAAGGTGACGGCACCATGAAGGTTGAAACAGCAAGCTCACCATTAAGTGTGGTGGGGACCAGCAATGTCTTGGAGAGCATGAAGCAACAGTTTCTCCAGGGCACAGACTCAATTGCAAATGGTAAATCAACGGTGCTCACAGAGACGGTTGGCACCCAGAGGAGGAAGTCGGGGAGGACACGTAAATCTGCCGGGACTCCTGAAGCTGAAAATCCTATTAGCACGTCCCCAGAGAAAACAGTTAAGACAGAAGCCATTAGCCCCAAGGGCCCAGTTGGTAGCACAGACTCTGTTGCTTCCCTTAGCTTGCCAAGCACTCCGAGCACACCAGATGTATCTGATCAGCCACTTGCGATAGCAATAAAGAAGAACTATTTCACTCCCAGGTCTCTCACCAAGGGCCTGCGTGAAGTGCGCAAGTCAGAGAACGGCACAGATGTAGTTACCCCTCCCAAGTCAGAAAATGGGAAAACCAGTCCAACATCACCTGTTGGCTCCCTACCCTTATCACCCATTGTGACAAGTGACAGTGTGGACACCAAGACCTCATTGGAAACAACAGTACCAGAGACTACTGAAGTAGAGGCTACTACTACTTTTATTACAACTTCTACTACTACTACTACTACTACTAGTATTAGTAGTAGCACTACTGCTACCACAACAACTGTAAATAGTCCAGATACTAATAATGATAAGGATGCCAAAGAAGTGATTGAAACCAACTTCTTGGCAGATTCAAAGGCCTTGGACATCAAGCCAACAACATGTTCCTTGGTGAAGGCAGCTGCCAGACTTCTATCCCCACCCTCTGCAAGGTCAAAGTCTGCTGACAGTTCTACCAAAGGTAAGAAAGCAGTGGGGGCCCAAAAGAAAGGAAGTTTAAAGAAGAGCCCTCCCAAACCTGGTGGGAGGTCCGAGTCTGAACCCAGGAAAACTGTAAATGGATTCAATGAAGCGTTACACAATGGTTCGCCTGTCGTCTCTATCCCCCCAAGCAAAACGTCGGATAATTCAGGAAAGCAGCAGTCGTTGGTTGTCGAACCTGAGAATGTCTTAAAACGACCCAGGGGAAGACCGCCAAAAAGAAAAGCAGATGAGGAGAAAAAGCCCCCCTCCAGCTCACCAGGAAAATCAAGTAAGAAACTGTCAACTGTCGTTGTTGATGTCCATAACACGATGAATGGTGAACCCCAGACTGTGATTCCTGTAAATAGACCTGTGCTGCGAGCCAAGAGGATCTCACCAACCAAAAAGTCCTTACAGACTTCAGGAACTCCCTCCTCAGGGGGTGTCAATGATCCCCAGGAAGGGAAAGACAGCAGGCCTCCCACAGCTAAACAACAGAAAGCTGAAGCAAAGGTTAAGAGAGAAGATGAAGGTGTTTTCCCAGTAAATGATTTGGTTCAGGAAACCAAAAGAGGGAAAACAGCTGCCAAGAAAAAAAAGGCTGAACATGTAAGCTTGGAAGACAACAAGAATAGTGACAACATTTCAAGTGCCTCCTCAACATTCAATCAAATGCCAGTGTCATCTGAAAAAGCAACTCAAAGTACAAAGGTGGTGAAGGGCATCAAAAAGCCCAAAACACAAAACAAAAAAGTGCCCTCTCTACTTATCAATTCCACTGCCACTCCAAGCCTTCTCTCAAAGAAGAAGAGTAAAGCTAGTCGTAAAACTAAGGTTTTGAAAGCCAAGCCCGAAGCCATAGGAAAAGGAAAAAGTTTGAAGATACTGGGGGGTCAAGCTGCTTTGCCTGGTAAAGGGAAGGCAAAACCTAGAGCCCAGAAGGACACGTCTGCTCCAGTCAGTGAAGAAAATATTGGTGATGTACCCAAAGTCACTGAGACAGATGATTCTTTACAAAATATAGCTACCAAGGTTGATTCTTCGCTTCAATATGAATCTTCATCAAAAACAGAAAATATTGTTAAAATTGTAACCCAGAAAGAAGAGGAAAACTTAACTCTACAACTATCCCCAGAGAAAAGTAACACTACATTGAAGGAAGATGAAATAGTTGAAGAGAAGCCCTTACTCCTTGATGCATCTGTGGAGGAGGGAAGGACAGCACCAGAAGCTGTCAATGAGGAAACCACTTTGGCTGCCAAGATTATTTCCAGTGCAATAGCAAAGGAAACTACACTATCTGATTCAGCTGTGTTTCCAGATACTGATGAGAAAGCTAATTTGTCTAACAATAATTCCTTGGTAAATTCTGAAACAGATACTGCTTTATGTAAGGATACCAACCTACCAGAGATTCATTTACAAAACAACAATGATCCTCTGCTGGATGACAAAGCTATCAACAAGGATGACTTGCTTGAAGAGAAAGACAGTAGCTTGAAAGTTAGAAAAACTCAAGAAAACAAAGTTGCTGATGAGAAAGATAACAACAACAAGACTCCAAGACTTAAGAAAGGCCAAGAGGACAGAAATGTTGAAGAAAAGGACAACAGAATTGTAACAGCCAGAAAGATGCTGGTAAATATGGTGGATGAAGAGAAAGATAAGGACAGCAGGAGTTCAACTGCAGAAAATAGAACACTCGCAGGGAATGATGATAAACCCATTGAATTGTCTGACACTGTTATTGAGACGGGGAAGGAGGCTGAAACTGGTGGTACTGCTGAAGAGCCAATTGCTTCTCAGACACCCATTGACAAGAAGGAGGAAAGTATGGAGGTTGATGATAGTTTGAAAGAAGGTCGGGTTGAAGGAGCCACAGCACTGGCAGTGGAGGAGACAAGTGAGATTGTGCAAGTTATGGATGAGACCCCCAGAGACATAGTAGCAGAGGAGAATGATACTGTTGATGTAGTGAAGGAAAAGGATCCTTTGAGCTTGGATGAAACACTGAATATCACAGAGGGAGAGAGTGAGACAATGGTTGTGAGCAAAGACAATAAAGAAAATGAAAATGTAGCACAGGAGGAGTGTCCTGAAACCAAGGAAGAGGAGATGGACATAGAGAAGAGATTGACCATATATGACTTTCCATCTCCAGTGCGTGTCTCACCTCAGAAGGACGGGGAACTGCTTGGCATCACCATGGACCGAATCACAAGTACACCACAGAAGAGTGCATTGTCACCTGTGCCGCGCCACAACACTGCCGCCCGGACCAGCAGCCCTTTGCAACGGAAAAGTTTTGATATTGGGGACTCAAAGAAGTTGGCGGATACAACCTCGCCCCCATCTCCAAGACTGTCTAAAGTAGGTGACATTAGTAAACTTGACACTAGTATTACATTCTTAAGTACTGCCGATGTTGAAATTACTGTGGTACCCAAAGAAAAAACTGTTCCCAGAAAAGACAGTGAAGCACATTCATCTTCTCACAAAGTACAAAGGGGCGGTACAAAAGAATATTTGAGTCCAGGCTCGGTTACCATCAGTCAAGAGCAACCGAAGCACACAAAAAGAAAAGAAGGAAGTGGAATATCAATAGAGAAAAGTGTCTTCTTTGGGAAAGGCACACTCAAATCCCAGGTGCCCAAATCCCAGGAGCCTCCTCAAGAAACTGTGGTGGAATCTGTTGACTCCACAGTTAGTGCAAAACCTTTAAAAGATGGTGTTGCTCCAGCTTCAATGTCCACCTCTACAGTGACATCTGAACCTTCTACCACCTCAACCACCACAGCCAAGTCCAAGGAAAAGGTGCCCAGGATTCTGAAACAGCTGTTCCAAGATGAAGGGGTTCAGAATATGCTCAAGAGTATGAATGAGGAGTCTGGTGTCATTTCCGAAACCTCACCACACAGTGATGCAGGTATCCACAAGCTGCGACCCAAGAGGGCAACTGAACCAATGCTCTCGTCATCACCGGACTTGGATGCAATGGAAGCTCTTCTTTCGTCCGTCACCAGCAGGAAAAAGAAGAGGGGCACTGAACTGGACACACTGTACATGGATGAAGGGGTATTGAATCTGCTTACCAGTCTGGAACCCCACTCGAGAAGATCCCACCAAGATGACTCAGCCAGTGATGTGTCACAGGCCAGCAGTTCCAGGAGTGTTAAAGCTGCCAAGAGTACAAAGTCTCTGGAGGTGTCATCGTCAGAGAGTCGAAAGAGAAAGCTGAGCGGAGCAAGCACAGTTAGTAATACCTCCTCAAAGTCTATGCAGCCTCCTGATCCCAAGAAAATGAGACCAGACCCTCTGGAAGTCTCTCAGGACCCTTATGAATTAGACAGTGCTGAAGAATTTAGAGAGAAAGTAACAGTACAGGAAGAAGTAAGTACACCAGATGCAGACAACAGTCTGGCTAAGAAAAAGGGAAAGCTCACACTTCCACTTTCAGTAAAACAGAAGAATAAGGCAATTAAAATGCAGCTCAAAATTCAGAAGCAGAAACATATGAAAGGTGTGGCCACAGATAGCATGGATAGTAAAGGTAACAGTATGGAGATGGCACAGCCTGAAGACCCTGCTAGAAAGCTCCTTGGTACTACTAAAGAACAGGAGTGTGATGATGCTAATAATGTAGTAAATGTCATGGAGAGAACCTACAGCACCAAGTCTGTCCCACCATTGAAGATAAAGTTAGCCTCTGATAGTGTGACCATAAAGCCCGTCCCACGGCAGAACATCATGCCACAATTGGCTGAGGTCACAGTCGTACCAAAGCCTGTCACCACCACTACCATCACCACCACCCTTGTTGCTACCAAATCACCACAGGCCATTACTACAAGCACCAAGTCACCAGCCACCACCCCAACTGTCGCCATCGCTAAGTCATCAGCAGCTCCTAGCACATCCATCATCAAACAGGCCCTGGCAACTGGTGACTTCCACCTCACCAGTAGCAGACCATACCAGCAGCATTCCAGACCATCCTCGGCAACACCCCCAGAGGCAAGGTCTGCAATAGCGAGACCCAGTGGAGAGAAGTTGTCCAAGAGCTATTCAGAAAGGCAGACTCCACCACCACCACCACCGCCTCGATCACCGATACAACAACAACAACAGCAGCAGCAACAGCAGAGAAGAATAGACAACTTTGGTGGCACTGCAATACCTACAGGTGGGTTCACATGCATTCTGTTCAAGGCCCCATACAAGAATTGTCATGGGTTATGTGATGGTGATAACTTCCATGTGTGATCTATGAACCCAACATGTTACTTATTGGTATCCCTTTGCCCATGACACTTTTTTATTATGATCCATTGTTGTTCATTTGCTAGCATTAAGTTCTTTACTGTTACTTCTATCATAAAAAAATGAGACTGAATTTTCAAACCACTTGAGCCATGATATTTATGTGTATTTTGTTATTTGGTGTTGATACAGTTTCAGTAGCTTGGTAAAGTAGGTACAGGAGTGGTGTTTGCTCACATCTGTCCAAGAAATGTTTTTAGTGTGTATTTTCTTGATCAACATCATCCAATCATCTTTATATTTAAAAAGTTAATGTCATAAAGAAGATGAAATGATTCTATATAACGCTACTAGAAAATATTTATTGTATAATCAAAGTATGGAACGAGGAGCAAGATATGAAGGTCTCGAACTAACTGTAGCTACTAATGTTAATTTTTCATTTTCTTCTTTAGCCTTCCCCATTTCAGGAGCAATACCAGGTAATGAGAGAAACAATACTGTACAGTATTCTATTAATTTTTTGCAATTGAATTTTACATTTTTAAAGCTAAGTGTACAATATATAATAAACAGGAAAGGGAAAACAAAAATCTACTTGCTTATATAAAATTATACTGTATATATATTACTCTATGTTTTCAAGGTAATGTTTTATAATACAAGATATAATAAGGTATAATAGTGCTGTATATAAAGCCCATGATTTCCTTCTATATGTGGCCTTGTTAGGACACCCAAGGACATATTGCTAAGTACAGTACAGCATGTGGAAATAGAGTAAAACTCTTGGGAATCTGTTCACCATGTTTCACAATGGGTGCCTGCTACCATGGCTACATAATTGGTTGCTTTTTTATATGCCTTGGGAATAGATAAACCACAAATAGTGTGTAGGCATCAGTAGTATCCAGTTCACATATTTGATACCTGACATCATCATCATCATCATCATCATCATCAAGACCCCAATTCTATTTCAATCAGAGAGAACAGAGAGTGTCAAGAGTACCCAGTTAAAATATTATAATGAATTCCATCTCTATTTTAATTTCTACTCCTGCAGGGTATCCGTCATTGGTCAGAAGTTACGATGCAAGCGGCCAGGCAAGGAACAAGCAGCGGCTGTCCGGGGAGACTGTGCGTCAGTCCCAGCGAGCCAGTGTGAGGCAGAGTGAGGGCAACTATCATTACAGAGACATATCACTTAGAAAATTCAGCAACTTTACCCAAATCATCCTCTCCCCATCAACCACCAAGATGAAAAATGCTCTTAACTCCAGGGTAAGTTGGAAACCTTCCATTTCAAGTCACAACATTCTATCCCCCCTAATTTGTATTATAAAGTGTTTCCTTATTATGCTTGGCTCTAACATTTATTATGGAATTAAGGAAAGGTGTATAGATGAAGTAGCAGAAGACAACTCCTATGCACTGGCCATGAAATACATACACGGGTTCACACTGGTTGATATTAGTCCTTTGTTTCCCTTTGGATCAAGACCTGTATATTTATGTATTCATTGCATACTGCTCATTTCAAACCAATGACAAGTATATTATGAAGAGTTTCTGTGTATTCACTTGGTGCAACTCATAACCAAACAAGCAGTATACGATGAAGGTTTACTGCACTTAGCAATAATATTTCCTGTTCCTTTGCTGCCAGGTGTTGCGGGAATTATGTGAGGCGCTCAACATCCTCCGTCGCGATGAGACTGTCAAGATGGTACTACTGACAGGCACAGGCTCTACCTTCTGTCAGGGGGTAGACCTCACTGCACTCCAGCACCCCAACATTGAGACCAGGAAGAAGAATGCTGAAAACCTTGTTCGAGGCATAAAGTAAGGATTGTGAAGTATATTTGAAGTTTGTTTGTGTGGAGTAACATCACACGTTTAATCATTACGTAGATGCGAGAGGGAAGATTGCTGTCAAGTCTCACCTTGTTGTGTAGACACAGACATAGGCTAGTGTGCTGTTATTGTTCTGTTTCTGTCGGGGCTAACAAGCTCCGCGGAATCTGCCAACGCCTGGGTTTGTGGAGCTACAGTGGCCTGTCCAACCGGTGGGAGACGGCTCTTGCCCGTCTCCGCATTGGCCACTCACGTTTGACTCTTGGATTTTTAATGGAGAGGGTTCCCCCTCCCTACTGTGATGATTGTCTACTGTAGTCCCCTTGTGGAGTGCCCCAGCCTTGGGGACCTTAGTCTTAGGTACCTCTCCGAGTGCCGGGTAGGGGACGGTTCTTACAGTCTCTCCCAGATGCTCAAGGAGGAGGCTTGTAGTGTGGGAGGGAGCACCCTCTCCTTTGTGGAGGAGGCTCGCCTCCTCCACAAGTTGTGAATTTTATGATTTTTATGGCTACTCTTTTTTAGATAGTTCAATGTTTCTTTTGTTTTTATTTTGATTCTTTTATATCTTTAACTTACGGTAATTAGGTTATTATAGTTAAATGTAAGTTTTAGAAGATATGTCCTCTTAATCATGATGCTTCTCCTTTTTGGGGTAGTGAAGCCTGGCTTATATATGTATATATTTTATAAATTGTATATATAAATGACCATGTTTTGATAATTCAAAAATTTAATATTATGTTGGGGAGTATATGACCCTGGCGGTTGCACCGCCGGCATCTATCAATCAATTAATTAATTGTTCTACGTATTTCAAATCATATACTGTTACTTTCAGGGAGTTTCTGAAGGTGTTGGTGCAATTCCCTAAGGCGATAGTGGCCGGTGTGAATGGTAACGCCATGGGTCTTGGGGTGACAATGCTGCCCCTCTTCGACATGGTTATCGCCAACGACAAGGCCGAGTTCTACCTTCCTTATGCCACGTTGGGCCAGGTGCCGGAGGGAGGTGCTACATATACATTCCCCAACCTCTTTGGTAAATTACAGGTGAGTAGTGTCAGCATTTATTTGATAGTGGAATTATAAGTGATACTTACCAATTTGATGTGGGAATAGCTAACAGAAATGTGTACTATTATAATTGTTCCTGTGTATTACAAGGAATTAGCTAGTAGTACTCAGTGTGCACGAGTGAACAGTATTTTCTATTTTACTTTTCCAGTCCACAAAGCTGTTCCAAGGCTACAAACTGACCGCAACAATGGCTGCAGACCTTGGCCTGGTGTCTGAGTCCATTTGGCCGGCCACTTTCCAACAGCAACTCATCCCCAGAGTTGCCCTCCTTGCCACTCAGTCTGCTCAGGTGAGTGTTGGCCAGTAATTTTCTTTGGTTGACCCAGAACACCTCTTTTGATCCTCTTCTTACCCAATGTCACACAGGCAGTTCAGGTGAGTAGTTTGTATTCGTAGTCATAAGTTTTGTAGAACAAGTTAAGGAAGTCAGTAGTCTCCACTTTGCTTACATCACAGACTACATTACTAAGGAGCCATTATGGTGTTGGCAAATTTTGGAACAATTATTCTTTCAAACTTGAAAGAAGCAAGGTACAGTACTTTGATTAGTTATATTGGTCTCTGTATGGAGTGGTCTATATATTATTCTCTTAAAATGTTCAGACTAACATCTGATGGCTTTGGTAAATTGAGGGAAAACATTTTGAATCAGAGAAGTTGCAGATTTTATTTTAATTGATTTAATATATTTTTTTTCACAATAGTAAGTTATATGTTGTAAAGTGTTTTGGTTTGAAGTTATGGTGTAGGAGTTTGTGTGCTTAATAGAAAATCTATGTATAGACTAAACACTTACAGACATGAGTACTTTGCCATTCGTGAAAAATTGAACCGATGGTATGAATCTTTGAACCATTTGGGTTGTATTATCTCCCCCTTGCCACACTTTTCTTGGCTACTATTTCAAGAATGATAAAGGGCTTGGTTTCCACAACTTCAAGAGTATCCTGTCAGCCATAGAAGTTTGGTGGATTGAGCTTATTTATTTCCAGTCATGTCAATTTGGTGTGTAGTTTGCTATACGGACCCAATGAATGTCAGAGGAGTCTATGGTTTATGATATTTGATGGTTAAGAGAGGAAAGAGCAATGGTGGAGAACTTGCAATTTTGATGCAGCTTTTTAGTGGCCACCTCTTTTGGTATTTAGACATTTGGCAGTAGAAAGAAAGATACAAATAGTTGGGTCTGGTGGATGGATGAATAGTTGGTACTGATTATACATTCTTAGTGAGCAAGATTACCTGCATGACAATTGAACCCTAACCCACCCAGCAATTGTGTGACTAGAGCAGTACTTTACTCATGCTTATTTTACATGGAGTTCTGTGATTATTTGGATATACAGTATTATATATGTTAGTAATTAGGCATGCATCTTGCTGTGTAGGCCCATCCGTGGAAGTGCATGTGTGTGATGATGATGGGTGTCTGTGGCCTGAGGAAGAGACAGAGGTGATGCTCGGGGCAAGAGCAGGTGTAGTAGCTCTCTAGGGTGTCTTGTCGGATGAACCCACACTCCTCCCCAGTCTTGCACTTTCCCAGCTGAAAACAAACAAAATAAGAGTACACTGGTCCTAACACTAACATAAATTATGGCATGGTAATGAATAACGGATGTCAGGAAAAAAATATGATGATCTTGAATGAGAGACTGATTGTAAAGTGAAGTGGTGGATACAAGTAGTTATTTGTGTTGTATTAAGGGTCTGCTATTTTAGTCTCTTGTCAGATTTTTTGTTCTGTTAAAGTGTAAGTGGTGAGTGTCTCAGCATCATAGAAAATGGTTAAACTATCACTTGTTGGTGATTTAGAAGACTACTGATTTCTCCGAACTATGCCTAAAAATAGATCACCTCAGTGTTACTATTAGGGTATTCATTCTGTGATATGGTTTGGAGGAATCTGTAGCCCTCCAATTTACATTCAAGAATAAGCACACTAACCTTGCTGCAAGTGTAAGTGGAGAGTGTGCCATTGGGTGAGGTGTTGACTGTTTTGATGAGTGTCCAAGCACGGGGCCAAGGGCAACGACAGGCCAGGGTGGTGTGTGAATCAACCTGTGGAAAAACAAGGCAGAATGTAAATTAATGCTTTGAGTCCCATTCTGAGGAGTCTGGGTTTGAGCTCCATTATAGTTGTTGTTGTTATGAGTGCTAAAATGTCGTCACCACTAGTCGTGCATTAAGTTTGATATTGAGAACAAATGCAGAAGATGAATGTGTTTGTATCAATTCGTCTAACTGAGAGTGGACCTTTTTGATGACTGTTGTGGTGTTGGTGGTGGGCAGGTCAACTTCGATTTGCTTGTCCAATTTACGCACCGACAGGGCAATGTCTCCCTCCTTGCACACCCCAAGTTTTGTTATACCGTCATCACAGAACTGAAAATTAGGAAAATTGTAAGAGTCAACCATTTACCTAAACCGATATAGAAAGTTGTTCCATGTTTAAGACCTGCTACAAGAATGAATTACCTGTTCAGAATTTACCAGTCTCCATACCTTAAATTGGCTGTTTGAGATACACTTTAACTGCCCCCTGTTTGATAGAGACTTGCTGTGAGAAGCAGTCTGTAGTCATTCCCCTGTAACCTCCATACCTTGAGCTGTCCCCTGTTAGAGACGTGTTGTGTGAGTGAGTCTCTGAGGGAGGTGTAGCGTGGTGGACACTCTGAGCCGTCTGGACACCTACACAGCCGCTCGGTGATGGGTGTCAGCCAGAAGCGCTTGTGGGCCAAGTTGCATGCCTCGTTGGGGGACTCACACTTGGGCAGGTCCACCTCACTCTTACGCTGGAAGGATGTGGATTGTTATTGTGTTAGGTTCAGGCTCATCTTATTCATAGTTGGATCGGAAGAACTCAAGTGTTAAATTCTGTCAAGTGTTAATCCCATAGTACTAATCAATGTATAACTTTTCATAACTACCACTTCAATAATGCTAGAACACTGGAGGCTATTGCTTTTTTCAAACTATGTGGAGAAACTGACTAAGTCAACTAAATTAAGGTAGTCTGTTTCATGTGATAATTTGGAGGAAATGAAATTAGGTTTCCAAAGCTGAAGACTGGAAGGCCGAGCGGAGTTGAAAGTCGTCGCTGATGATTAAAGTCACTACAAGAATATTTTCTTTTTAATCATTAGGTTATGTTTCTTTATTGGAAACAATTACAATTTGATTCTTCTGTCTTTCATTGATTAGTTTGATGATATCTGGTATGGTCTAGGAGGAGTTAGGTTTAAATATTTTCCAAAATCTGGGGCACAAGAATCGAGGTTAACCACCAGGCAAAAAAGCTTTCCAAAATCAGGGGCAAGAAAAATGTATGAAAATTTAGAAGACTCACTTAGCTCGCTCCGCTCGGGAGTATCCCTTACTGGTGATTCAGTACTCACCCCACTACCATAAAGAACATGGGTGCCCTTGTTGAATATGGAGAACTGTTGGAGGCGATGGGTGATATTGAGATACCTGTAGGTGTGTGGTGATGGCGTGGTGGGGGTGGCACAAACCCCCATCACCAACACCAACACCAGCATCGCCCCTAACACCAGACTTGTCAACACCCAGGCCGCTGTTCTCGCGTCACCTTTCATTCCCTCGACCCTGTCCCTCCCCTTCTTCTGATTGTTTATGTCACTCTTTTCACGCCCAGTTGTTGTCACTTGTATTTCTGTTACTGTTTAGCCTGCATTTCTCTTGTTTGTCACTATTTCTGTTGCTGTCCTCTCCTTGTTCTTTTCATCTTCTTTTCACCATTTGAGTCACTGGTCTCTCCCTGTTCTCTTGTGCTTTTTATCAGTCACTTTTGTTTTAGGTGCAGTCTGGTTTCTGTCACTGTTTCTCCTTCATGTATCTCTCTCCTTTTCCTGTTGATCTCCTTTGTATCACTTTCCGTCACCAATGTCGTAGATCCTCCATGTGTTGATCTCTCACTTTGTAGCTAACCTGATGGGGAAGGGGGGAGGGACATTGTAAATATTTATGGTTTAGGAAAGCAAATATAAGATAAGGGGAGAGACGCATCAATATGAAAGGCCTGGATAGAGACAGACAGACTGACAGACAGAATGAGACATGTAAGGAGAAAGAGGTAAGCACAGAAAGACAGAAAATACAAGAGATAAGGGAAAGACTGCTAGACAGATCAGTACAGTATATAGGTAACAAAAAGAAGCTAAGAAAGTTAACAGACACACAGAGACAGCTAATAACCTTCCTTTGTGTAGTTTTTACTTCTCTTTTCAATCCCACGTGACCTACTTCTTACAGAGTAGCCTACCCACCTGCCTCCTTTTTGCTTACACACATATGGGGGGCTACCTTCCCTCCATCTCCCTCCATCCCTCCCTTCCTTTTGTCCTTCTCTTCAGATACTCCATTCATACTTAAACACTATACATTACTTCCCACCATACTTTCCTTTCGCCACTCCCCTACTTGCCTTCCTTTCTTCCATTCATTCTTTTTATAAACAAAAATTTCCATACCTTCCTTCCCTCTTGTCTCTACTTTCTTCCTCCCCTCCTTCATACTTTCTCAGCCCTTCTCTCCTTCCTCTACTCTTGAATTGTGGAGCACACTTGTAATACAGTAGACACCTTTAAGTGCCTCCTAAGAGGCCTATCTCAACACACACACACACACACACACACACACACACACACACACAAGAAGTAGATAGAGGTAGTAGACTCATAGGGGATTACTCTTGATGCACTCACTACATTTAAAAATAAACTTAAAACTAGACTTGAACTTCACAAATAGCTTCTTCTGTCTTATAAATATCCATGCTATAAATGTACCACAGTGGTTTTGGCAGACACTAATGATGGTAGTAGTGGTGGTAGTAGTAGTAATAATGGTGATGGTGCCAGAAATATATGGACTTGACAGAACTGGTAATGGAAGTATAGTTATAGTACTGTACATACACAAAAAGAGGTGTTAATGGTAGTGGTAATGGTAGTTGTTGTAATATCCCGCTGGGTTTGTGTGTTCCTTTCCCCACTGAGTCAAGTCTACATCTGAGCCAAGGTGCAGAAGGTGGCATCTCCCCCCCCCCCCACCCTCCTCCTTCCTTCCCTCACTACCATCCTCCCTACCTTCGCTTCCATCTGCCCTTCCCTTCCTACCT
>JAWQEG010000848.1:35000-52500 GCA_033782935.1 Petrolisthes cinctipes
TCCTTCCTTTCCCCCTACCCCTCCTTCCTTCTCCCCTACCCCTCCTTCCTTCTCCCCTACCCCTCCTTCCTTCTCCCCTACCCCTCCTTCCTTCTCCCCTACCCCTCCTTCCTTTCCCCCATCCCCCTTCCTTCCATCCATCCCCCTTCCTTCCATCCATCCCTCTCTCTCTTGACCTACCTCTCCCTTCTTCCCATCCATCCATCCCTCTCTCTTGACCTACCTCTCCCTTCTTCCATCCATCCATCCCTCTATTTTTACCTACCTATCCCATCTTCCCTCCCTCACATCACTACCGTTCTCCTCTACATTAATTCAGTGTCTATAACCTCTTTTGTGGTGATTATATTTTCTGGATAATTATTGCCCATCATTGATTTATTTCCTTTCCTTCCCAGACACACACACACCACTTCTCCTCACCTCCCCTCCCCTCCCAGATACACACACACACACACACACACACACACACACTCACCTCAGTACCAGTAGTAATCTTTCTCACCTTCTTCCCAGACACTTGACACTTCCACCTCCTTCAAGTAATCACCACCTACCAGATACCTCTTGCTTCTCCTTCTCCTCTTTCTCCTCCTTCTCTTTCTCCTCCTTCTCCTTCTCCCTCCTTCCTTCTCTTTCTCCTCCTCCTTCTCCTGCTCCTCCTCCTTCTCCTCCTCCTCCTCCTCCTCCTCCTCCTCCTCCTCCTCCTCCTCCTCCTCCTCCTCCTCCTCCTCCTCCCTCCTTCCTCCTTCTTCCACCTCCTCCTCCCTCCTTCTTCCACCTCCTCCTCTTCCTTCTCCTCTTCCTTCCCTTTCTCCTCCTCCTCCTCCTCCTTCTTTTCTTCATCCCTGTCATTCCAAATCTACTTATTTATTTATTTATTTACTGTATTTTCCATTATATTGGTATTTGTTTAATCAGTTATTTATTTCGTGTACCTTTTCTTTCACCTGATTTCCCCATTGATGCTTTTTCTACTAAGGCTTGGCACACGCAGTTTACACACACACACACACACACACACACACACACACACACACACACACACACACACACACACACACACACACACACACATACACATACACACACCACTCTCCCCTCTTAATATCTCTCCCCCTCATCACTCCCCTTCCTCTACCTCCTACCCCTCCCCAATAGAGAATGTTGCCAAGACTTAATTCCATCCCAACCCTACATACACACACGTTCTCTCTCTCTCTCTCTCTCTCTCTCTCTCTCTCTCTCTCTCTCTCTCTCTCTGTTTGTTTTTTGTGTGATTAGTGTGGAATGAGCCATGTGACAGATGTTTATAAGTCAGTGTGAGAACTATTAGCTACCATTACCACCACTACCATTATCACCACTACACTACCTGTCACTATCATTACACTGTTAGCCTACCATTACCACCACTACCATTATCACCACTACACTATTAGCTTGCATGCCACTACCTTTATCACACCACACTACCATTAATACACCATACTTCCTATCACCATCACTACCTGTCACTACCACTACACTGTTAGCCTACCATGCCACTACCATTATCACTACCTATCATCTCTACACTATTAGCTAGCATACCACTACCATTATCACACCACACTACCATGCCACTACCATTAACACACCATACTTCCTTTCACCACCACTACACTTTTAACTACCACTACACTTTTAACTAACATGCCACCACTTATAGTAGAATGAGGAGATAGAAAGCTTTAACCACACACTTATCCTAACACATCCATACTCAACCATGGGCACAAGGTACTGAGACTACCACCATACCACTGTCAACTGAACCCAATAGAACGCGTATGGTCACAAGGAAAACAACTGATATACGGGACAAACATTGAGCAGGGTGGGAGAGCTGACAAGAAGTGCCATTGACAGCATAAATGATATATTATGTAGGGAGTGAAGTACTATTTTCCTGTTTGGTGTTAGCCTAGTCATAATAAAAAAAATCAAGTAATATGTTTCCTCACTACCCAATCTTTAATTCATATGAAACTTGTGAGAGAGGTTAGGAGATTAACGGATTAGCGGTGTGTGTGTGTGTGTGTGTGTGTGTGTCACCAAATGGACTGCCAACACTCCTTTCCACACTCCCACCAATAAGATGCATTCATGCTGGACCCAGAGGGGAGTGGTTGGCTTGGTCACCACCTTAGGAAAAAATAAATATAAACCCTTTAATAATTGTTTACAGACACCCATGCTGCACTCTCACACTCACTTGGCTCACCTCCACACACACACACACACACACACACACACACACACGTGCAGATAGCTCTACGTTACAACATACTCAAGGCTCACATATATCAGCTCTGGTTTTCACCTTTATCGATAAATCTATTTACAAAATTTTTGGGTGAAATTTGTTGGCTAAAAATTAAACTCTTGGACAGTATTTTTTCTTTGTGTTGCAGAGTACAGACAGTATGCATGGAAGTAATGGGGTAATCTCTCACAAGTATGAATTTGTTATAGTGAAAGAAATGAGACCATTTCATATGAACTAATTGTATTATATTGCAGAGCATGGAAGCAACCAAAGCCCTGATGAACCACCACCTGGTCACCAAACTGGAGCTGAGCCTGGAGTCAGAGTGCCGGGTGTTGCTGCAGCAGTGGACCTCCCCACACTTTGCTCACCTCTGCAAGAAGTTCCTCGACTCCAACCACATCCACCTTCAGAAGCCCGTCAACCTGCCCCTCTAGTGGAGCGCCAGTTGTCCTGCATCAGTTGTGGCAGTGTTGGTGAAACGCCCATGTGATTTTGGTGGTGATCGTGGTGGTGTTTTGGTCAAGTGCTGGACACAGACGCACCCCACTCTGATTATGCGCCCGGTTGTGTTGGGTGGTGGAGTTTTGTGGCCGAGTGCTGACTCCAGATCTTTGTGTTGTGTGGTGGAGTGCATGTCTGGTTCTGGTGACAGTGGTGATGTGGTGTAGTGAGTACACAAGACACCATAGCCAGATATTGGGGTATTGTTTGTATACATTGTGCCCACATCACTTGTTGGTGTGTGACAGTGTTGGTCCCAATAGACTGTGTAGACTCCAGTGATGGTGGTACTGTATCTGGTAACTGAATTCCATGCATTTCCTATGGGAGTACTACAGACATGCGTATACACAATGTATACACACAGACATACAAATATACACTTACAGTACACTCACATTTGTATGATCACTGCTGTGTACACAAGTCTAGTGAAGTGTTATTGGCCACACACACACACACACACATACCTGACTGTTGCCCTGCTGTGACCTGTCTGGCCTCGCCACAAGTAACAAAGTGCATTAACCTTATCAACATCAACATCTTTTCCTGAATAGTAACCTTTGTGTCGGTCAGTGATTTAAGTAAGCATCTTATCTTTCCTAATTAATAATTTTTGTGTCTATCAATTATCTAGTTAAAGATATCATGATTGACAGTCACTCATAGTTTAACACTGTAAACATTCTTTCTTTAGCTGACAGTAAATATTCACATTTAATACAACAAGATTCTTTGAAGCCTTGCAGCTCAAAGTCTGATATGTGACTCCTAACTCCTGTGTTACATGATACAGCTACACACAGTTAGCCTTTACAGTATCAGCTGTGGATGTTGACCATCAAGTACAGAAACATATAAACTATAGTTATCATTGACTATGCCTTTGCTTATCTTAGGAATTAAGGACACAACAAACAGACTTTCTTGGCAGAAGTACTTTTCAGTGATAATAAATCCTTTGCAATACTGTACAGTGATTGAAAGAAAAAGTGATTTTATCACTTGTAATACAGTTCTCAGAAGCAGTACTGTACATCTGTGTTAAGTTCAGAGTGACATTTTTGTAAAATATGTATTTGATTTTATTGTACATTAAGGAGGTTAAGTGTTGTCAGCGAATTTCAGGCTAGTGATTCCTCCAAATTATGCCACAAAGCACAACCTCTGGACTGAGGTAATTATTTGGCACCATTTGGAATAATGAATACTATAGCCTCTAATTCTCCCCCACAATGACTTACTCCCTAAAGCCCAGTGTGTTTCTAAAAGCTGGGATTGTAGTGTGATACCTGACTCATTTGATACTGTGCTACATGCAGTTATTTGAGGCCTTTATGCAAATTTGGGCCATGCACAAGAAAGTTTTATGGGCTACACTGAAACCCAGGAACAGTTATTACGGCCCCATGAAGTTAAACAAAGCCATCTTCCTGGTTGTTGTCGAGCCCCGGGAGTTTTCTTGTGCACGGCACTTTCTCCCACCATGTCCTTCCTCCAGGTGTGAAGCAACGGTGGTTTCTTCTTGCACTTGCAGGGAATAATGTATAGTGTACAGCTCATCATCACCCTAAGGTACGGTGCGTTTTGTTGTACCGTCTAGAATCCATGCAAGCTCAAACGGTGTCAATACAAAGCAAGACCTCCGTGTGTAGCTCATCATCTGGTGCGTTTTGTTATTGTGTCCTCAACCCGTACAATCTCAAACGGTGTCGTACAAAATGACTTTTGTATGTGCGTCCGGTTCAGTAGATTTCACAGCAACGGCTTCCGCACACAACCTGTATGACGGCCTTTCTTGGAATCCCTCTGTGTTTGTACGAGCTCCAGACGATGCAACAAGAATATGCGCCACAAGTCCAACCTATAAAAGTGGATAATATCATGATAATTGACCCTGGTATTGGTGTTTTATGTCAGTGGGCCGTATTCTCAGTCGTTGGAGCTGATTTGGATATGCATACACACCCAAATCACGACAATTAGGTTGAATAAGCATGAAAACGTTTGTAATGGATAAACCCTCATAATTTCAAAACAGGTGTATTGTTTGTGAGGAGATGTACAATGTTTTGGCCTGACTTTTACCCTCTTCAGGTACTGTAATGAGAGGCCTTGTAGTGTTTGTAGTTGTATTTCAAATCTTTACCATCACTCCATCATCAGGTAAAGTGTAACCATGACAACTAATCTGATATGTGGTTTTCACAGACATTTTTTAAGTCCAGTTATCTGCTTGGCTAGAAGATGTCAACCCTTGGGAATGAACCTTAGGCAGTATTTTAATCCTTCCTTTGGGTTCGGATAAAAATGCATACCGAGATTCCTATTCATAGTATTTTGGTTAATGGAATGTGAGTTTGGAATACGGCCCAGTGTCTTGTGGAGTTGCCATCACCAGGGGAGTGGAAAATAGTTTCCTCTTGTATTGTAGTGCAGCAGAAGAATGTTCAAATACAGTATGTAGAATATGAACTATGTACATTCTTGTGCACACACAACACACCTGTACATAATTATAAATATAAATATATATATATACCGTATATGTCAGAGGACTCATCTGTGCACAAGTTATATTTTGCCTGGAAAACTATTTTATTGGGAAGTGTTAATAATTCCCAGAAATAAGATGGATGTTTTTTGTAAATCTTTGTGCCATTTGCAGGAAGAGTATTGACCATGCAAGAATGATAAACAATATAATGGTTCCATATCAACCTATAGTCTATGGATTCATTATACAGTTTATCATTCACTTGGATTATGACTTTTCCTGCATATGGAGTCTCTTTGAAATGAAAGTTGAGGCGAGTGAATTTTGTAGTTGATTTTTATAGTTCCAAGTTGTTGATAAAGTACAACCTATAGGATTCTTCTTCATACAGAATGCAATGAAAAGTTATTGGATATTGATAAAAGAATTTATTTTAATACCACAACATAAATGTTCAGAAATATTACTGTATGACTAAGAAAATACTTTGAGTGATTTTTTTTAAGAGTGACTTCTGTAGTTTTTTTTTTTTTTTTTTTTTTTTTTTTTTTTTTGTACATATTTTAGTAATTCTCATGACGAATCAGTATGGTTTTTATAGATAAATTAAGTGATATTTATCCTTATGTATATTGTGTTCCTGTCTTTATTCTGTATTGAGCCTAGTCAGATAATCCAAACAGTTTTCCTGGCCTTGGCCTTTTGATTGAATTGGAGTTGGTTTGTCGTCTTCCCTCCACCTCTTCTCTCCCTCCCTCCCTCTTGTGAACTGTTTTGCCTTTCCATCATCATGTGCAGTAGCTGAAAAAGCACCTGTGCAAATCTTTAATTGAAAAAATTTGATGCTGTGGATGAAGCCTCTGTTTGGTTCATTTCCACACATCAGACACCTTGCACAGATTTTTCTTTTAGCTACTGTAGATACCACTTTTTCCATGAATGCTCCAGAAAAATAAATAAATGAAGTAATCTAGACCTTTCTAGCAGCCATAATACTGTCAGTAGAGTAGATGCTGCTGAATCCTTCAAACAGTGTTACAAAGGAGCAATTGTTTTAAGAGGCTCTTGTTTCATGTTATATTATAGTGATATCCAAAGTCTCTATTTTACAGACAGCATCAAACCCCTGAAGCAAGCTGCTTCTAGGAACTCTTTGTAAACTGTGGGATACTTTCAATCAGATTTCAGCTATTCTCTCAAATCCACTTAGGTTGAATCCAAAATTCTGCACACTTGAGGGAGAACTGCAAAGTGTGTATATTTTCTGCACCCTGCTTTCTTGGTGCATTCTTCCTGGTTCATTACCAATGAAGTTCCCAACACTTTTTGGCCATTCATGCTCACATTTCCTTTCCTGTCAAATGAGAGGGTCTAGATACTCTTTCCATTGTGGGACGCTGCACATTGAGCCATATTCTCGTCCTACACTTTTGTTAACAAAGTACAGTATATGAATTGCGAGTATGTTGATATAATTTTTAAAGTTGTTTGCTTCATAAAACATTAAAAACAGATCATGTGTTATTTTAAGGCAACTGATTAAGCAAAATTGCATACACCTTTAAAGTCTTGCATATTTCAAGTAATGCATACCATGAAACCCAATATATTTCAAGCAATGTATATTCAAACCGTAAAAGACAAAAGGTGTAGGACAAGAATAAAGGCCATATGACAGGTGCAAGTATGGTCATGAGTCTGGCAGCAGTGACGACCCATACGATTCCTATATATTAAAGGAATCTGTGATAATTTAAATTAATTGAAGGCTGGCCACTTCCTCCAGACTACGCCACAAAACAGAGAAGACATCGACTGTGCAGGAGCACCGTGTTTCCTTCGTACATCTAGGAGGAATTTACTGCCTTCAGTTATCTAGGAATGTCACCGGCCCATTTGAGTGTGTGGAATCACTCGTCACACCGGACATGGTCATATCATAACTTGTGACTTCCTTGCACACGTCCCATCATCTCCTCCTACTATCATCTGATTTGCACTTTTTGTAATCAAATGTGTGGCATTGAAACAGATCTCAGAGAGTTTTCCAAAGTACAATCTCAACCATTTTCACCTTTTATTGAATTCAGATACAGTAATTATTCCTCCTCCTTTTCCAGCCTTAGTTATTCTTTGACACTTCGTTTAGTAGTATGCAACCCTTTGTATATACTTAAATTGTTTGTAAGTATAAATATATGCCTATTTTCACCAGTATGTCGTGTAGTTTTTTGACCCACATGTTGTTGGTAGATTTTAAGGTTATTTATGATGCTTAGAAGATTAGAAACCACTATTGTTTTCATTCCTGTATACCTTGCCACAAAACCATTGCAACAGTAGGATTTCAATATTATGTTGACACATTTAACCACTTAGCTGCGGGCCTTATCTACCATGGCTGGGCTGGGGGGTAGTCCCTTGGCTCTCACCCTCAGTGTTGCCAGGCTGAAACTAGCTTGTTAGGGACCTCTCAAATTTAAAAACTGCTTTGATGAGAATTCTCGTCACCCGCAGTCCTCCACACTTGTTGCTGGTGACGAGAATTCTTGTCATCGGCGGTTAAAGGGTTAACACAGTAGCTCAACTAGTCTGTATTGTAATGAATAATAGCACAAGCCTGGGTAAATATTAGGTGGTCTTTAATGGGAGTGTAAAATGATGTGGTGCATAAAAAAATTTGTGTGATATCAACTTATTGGCTGTTTGTAAGTTTCCGTTGTGTGTGTGTGTATAGTTGTGTACTCCCTCCTTCCTTTATTATGCACCTGTTTCGTTATATGCTTATATTTCCTTTTATTCATCTATATTTTTGTACCATTTTAGTTCCAAATACCCTATAAATGGCTTAGTCCTAGTAGAGTATTAATATTATTTTATGTTATTGTATTCCATTATACAGTATTATCAAGGGTCTACAGTATAGGTAATGTGTTTCTTGGGTCATCTTTTAGAAATTATACAGCACTGGTATGCAAAGGTGGATGTTGGAATGAAAACCAGAATACAGAACAGATTATTATTTGGATAACATGTTTACATCGTATCATACATAATTATTCGTTTTCGTTTTACAATATGCTGATAACACACTTTGAGTGACAAAGCAATTTCAACATGTGGTATCGTTTACACCTCACATGACACTGATGCCAATTAAGCTGATAATTATTTTTTTTAATAATAGGAAATTAGCACATAATGTTATGAAACCATTGTCTACCTACCCACCCAACATTAGTGTTTCCAGATGTTGATGGAGGGTGGGTATGTCAGAAGGGATTTGACAGTGTCACCATAAGGCAGCCTGGTAAGTATTTGAGGTCACAGAGAGCATTTCCATTTTAAGATATCCCATCTATGATACAATTTTCATATGGAACAGGCATGTGTTCAACCCAAACCATCACACTTTAGTTACTGAGTAACTTGTACAGTACGGTTTGGTAGACTTTGGAGGCGGGAATTGATTAACACTTGCTGACGTCTACGATGCATTTTTGGACAGAAAATATAACTTTATGTTCGCTCACAGACGCCACTTTGGTGTCCTAATCTTGGAAAAATCCCTGTGAAAAGTCACCGTTAGGCAGATTTAGTTCAAATTTGGATTCCACATAGGCATCCTCTACACTGGTAACATATGAAATATAATGAAATGCACACTGTCTGGACAGTCTGGCTGCCAGCCTCAGTCAGTTTCCCCAATTCAAACTAGCGCACCATACACAAGGTGTGGCCTGCCACACCTACATGCTCAGTTTAAACTAAACCAGACTGTGCTCGAGAGTGTTCATGAGTATACTCACTCATGCAAGTAAAGTAAGAACAAATTCACGTGCACAACCTCCCCATCCCTTCTCTCTCCTGTATTGATACAGCTGTGAAGAGAAGCATATGTATACCAGATCATTATAACAATAAAATTAAGACTAAACACCAGAGCAGTTCAAACAGAAAGGAAAATAATACAATGCTGTAACAATAGTGTACTAAAACTAAATAACATTTCAATTTCCCAAAGTGAGGTAATTAGAGTTATGAATTTGTTTAAAAGTGACATAAACAACCAACATACAGTATATTTCCCAACCCATTGCAGAAGTACACCACATTCAGTCGAGACTGCAAAAATAATGTACAATATTTCCCAAGGAAGAGGCTTAATTAAGAGCATCACGTGTCATTGACGAATTAGATGCTATACGGATTCCTCCAAGCTATGTCGCACACCAGCCTCAGTATACACTTCTGGTGGTAGCCCTTTTCTGGGTATACTAAGGTACAAGTCATAATTTGGAGGAATCTTTCCCAAAGCCTTTCAGTTTGTCCACAAAAACAGATGACTCTTTCAAATGAGTAGCCTAAAAAGCCTTATTACTAATCAGTGACATCAGTGCCAGTCAGACCATTCCAATTCCTCTGAGCGGAACGTCCCTGTAAGACCCTCATCTAGAGCGTCGCGGCGTTTGATCATGGCAGTCTTGAGGATGAGAGAGATGTCGTTGAGTGAGTTCTCGGGGATGTGGGTGAGGTCAGACAGGGCAGCTGGTCGTACAGGTCTAAGTCTCTGTTTCTGAGTCTTCAGTTGCTCCGAGGTAACGATGGGACCCACACGGGAGCCAGACTCTCCCCTGTGCTTCTCAGGGGTGCGGACTCGTGACCGACGGTGAGGACTACGATGTGGGCTCCTCGTCTGGTGTCGCCTGCTCGGGCTGCGCGAGGCTTGTCGCCGCTCCGGACTGTGGTGGTAGTGATAGTGATGCTCTGATTGCCTCACTGGGGAGGCGTACCGTCGCTCAGGTGAACGTCGTCTGGGGCTTGTAAATCTGAGGTCCTCCCTCTCTCCTGCAGATTCTATGGGGTCATCGTAGCCATTGTTGGAGCTGGTGCCAGTGCTGCCCTCTAGACTTGTCCAGGACTCATCACGACTGTCCCCCAAACTGTCCCTGCTGTCTGTTAAGTGGTCACATTTGTCATTTCTGCGTCCCCCTCGTTTCTTGCGCTCTTCGGGTTGCAGTACTTGCCTTTCCTTGTGAAAGTTGTTGCCGTGGTGCCCATCCCTCCTCACATCACCACCGTGCCGGTCGTTGCTGCTAACACGGCGTTCATAGTTACTTAATTGTTGCTGTTGGTTTCTGCCGCTACGTGTGGCACGGGTCTCCTTGGCCTTCCGTCCTTCTAGACTCACTGACCGGGTACCATGGTGCTTGGTGTTACTGTAGATATCATAGTCGTTGGTGCTTTGCTTGACCTGATGTCTTGATTTTTTGTTGTAGATGTGGTCTCCCTTCTCCTTTTTCATCGGATTTTCATATAATGCATCCCGAATCAGCCTATTCCTCTCCTTCCTGCGTTCCCCTTGTACCCTCTCCTCTTTCACTTTGCTTAGTCTATCTCTGCCTTCCTGGGAGCTTCGTCTGTTATCTCCGTGCTGTCGTTCCTTTCCCTCAGAATGTCCCCCTTTGCGACTCTCCTTGATGTACTCTTCCCCATCTCCCCTTCGACTGCGCCACTGCTGGTCTGCACTTCTATTCCTCACTTCCCTTCCTTGCCTCGGTCTCCCTGATTCACTGTACTGATGTCCCACATGACTGTCAGGAGAGTAGTACTGCCCATCCTCCTTGGCTATGACTTTTCTGGGGCTTCTAACCGGACTGCCGTTGATGGAAGCCACGTCACGTGTGTGGTGTGGCTGTTTGCTTGGTGAGGGTCGACGTGTGGGTGATCGGTAACCCCCTGACCTTTCCTCTCCTCTCTGCTGACCTCTCGTTCCTACACCACCTGCCACAAAGAGAGTTAAGATTGAGAAATATTGTTTGTGTGTGTGTGCAGCAGTTAAAAGTCCCATCATCTATGTCCTAGTAATTTGAGAAAATGAGCTAGTACGAGTAAAATGATAAACTGAAGAGAATTTAGACTCAACAATAATAATACCTTTATACACGATGTTGTCAGTGTTGGTTGCTGGTTGGAGACGAACGGTGTCAACACTTTCCAACTGGACTGAATTTTGCTTGTGTTTCTTCCCCTCCTTATTGGAATTCTTGGAGGCTCTTTGGAGTTGAAGGGAACGTCTCACCAACTCCACACTCTGCTCCACCACGTCTATGATAGTCCTGGGTAAAACAAACGAGTTGCTTAGTTGAATGGAAGGTGGATGAAACGAAGACCGGGAGCAGTCACATAAAAATAAAATAATTAAATGAGGCGGGAACAGTTTTAAGAATAATAAATGAAAAAAAAAAAAAAAAAAAAATTTAGACGACACTGGCACTCACACACACACTCTCTCTCTCTCTCCACTTGATAACCCTTCCTCTCTCAAACACACCACTCAGTAATCCTCTCTCTCTCTCTCTCTCTCTCTCTCTCTCTCTCTCTCTCTCTCTCTCTCTCACTCTCTCTCACTCTCACACACACACCTTGCAGTAACCACATCAGAGAGTAGTGATGGTGGTATGTTGGCCCGATGCAGTACTCCCCTCCAAGACACAGGCACTGCAGCTGAGTCCAGGGCACCTAGTATCTCCTCGAAGCTGGGACGGAGGGACGGGTTCTGAGCCCAGCAGGAGGTGATGAGTTCTTTTAGTTCCGGGGACACGCCACTAGAAGGCAGGGGAGGCCGACCACCAGCCTCGATAGTTTCCATAATCTGACGAAGGCGACGACGGAGATTATTTTTTACACTTTTACTCGATTGTCAGTTTTTATTAACGGGGTGTGGGGGACAGGCTTGGGGGGGGGGGTTGGGGGGTGCGGGAGTAGGGGCCAGGTTTGAGGGGGTGCGGGAGTAGGGGACAGGCTTGGGGGGCCAGGGGGTGCGGGAGTAGGGGGACAGGCTTGGGGGGGTTTTAGGGGGTGCGTGAGTAGGGGACAGGCATGGGGGGTGCGGGAGTAACGGGACAGGCTTGGGGGGGGGGGTTAGGGGGGGGGGTATAGGGGACAGGCTTTCTACTCCCCCCCAAGCCTGTCCCCTATTCCCGCACCCCCCCCCCCCAACAGCCTGTCCCCTATTCCCGCACCCCCTTAATATGGGCCTACAGGGAAAATATTTTTTGCGTGTACGAATATTTTAGAAGAAAATAGGATTGTTTGTTTAATCATCTTTTTTTTTTTTTTTTTTTCAGGACAAAGACCATATTATATATTAAATGGAAACGAGAATGCTTATCATATCTTCTGATTTACTATTTTATTATGTTTTTATTTAATTTTATATGTTTATTGATGTTTTTTATTGAATTTTATATGTTTATTGATGTTTTTTTATTGAATTTTATGTTTATTGATTCTTTTTATTTAATTTTATGTTTATTGATGTTTTTTATTTAATTTTATATGTTATTTGATGTTTTTTTATTTAATGTTATATGTTATTTGATGTTTTTTATTCAATTTTATGTTTATTGATGTTTTTTAAATTATATGTTTATTGATGTTTTTTATTCAATTTTATATGTTTATTGATTATTTTTATTATATTTTTACGTGAATGGACTTACCTTGAATATATCTAAACCTTTGAATGGATGACTGGCAGTGAGCATCTCCCACAATATGATGGCATAGCTGTAAACATCACACTTACTCGACACATCACCCTTCGTCAGTAGTTCAGGAGCCATCCACGCCGGTGTCCCTCTGGCGGTGCAATAACAAACTTTTAACATTAATTAAGGGGGACATTTTTTTGTGTTGGTAAATCTGGAGAGCTAATTGCTGAATCCTACAAACTATTCTAAGCAACAGTACACATTTTTTTTTTTTTTTTTTTTTTTTTTTTTTCATCTGGTTCTGTTTCCTGGCATATTTTGGAGGAATCAAGGCACTCCAATGTAACAAAACTGAATTATTGTATACCATCTTAATCAATCACTTGTGGTCACCTTATCAATCACTTCAACCATTCACTATTTTCCTCTTCAATTAATTAAAAGTCAATCAATCAACCAACTAATCCGTCACTTAACCATTCAGCTATAGGGAAAATTATCTTGTTGGTAAATTGGAAGGCTACTGATTCCTCCTAACTATATAAAATGCCAGAAAACAGACTCTCACTGCATGGGGTACTAACAGGGGATTTGTTTCTTGGCATAGTTTGGAGGATTCAGAAACCTTCCAATTAACCAACAATAGAATCCATCACCCCTACTGATTCCTCCCAACTATGCCAGAAAACAAGAGACACCTTCAATGGTACTAATAGGGGATCTGTTTCTTGGCATAGTTTGGAGGAATCAGAGACCTATCAATTTACTAACAATAGAATCAATCATCCCCTTTAACAAATCAATCAACCAACAAGATACTCTGGTTTGTTCTGTCTGTGTTGTTATTGTACAGTTGGAAACATGAATTGGTGGTACAGCCCAGGTGAAAGATACTTGTCCCATTTGAGTAACCAGTGTCTATTATCAGGTACTTGCTTTTTATTACCATCCTCAATACTGACTTCTGCCCCTCCTAATTACCAACCTAACCTAACCTAACCTAACCCACCTAACCTAACTTAACCTAACCAGTGTCTATTATCAGGTACTTGCTTTTTATTACCATCCTCAATACTGACTTCTGCCCCTGATGTCTCCTATTTGGCACTAAGGAACTTGATATTGGCAGAAATTGACCATCTTTCACTTGGGTTGTACAGTCATGGTCAAAAGTCCTGCAACCTGCTGGTGAATAAAAGAGGCATTTGAGTGAATCTTATGAACCAGAGACCAACAGTTTCGGATCATTTTACGAAACCATCTCATTGGAAGGTGTTGCAGGACTATTGACCATGACTGTACCACCCATTCATGTGTTCAATTCTACACTCGGGTATCATAGTCTCGAACCTGGCTGATTCAAAGCCCCGAGATCTGAAGCAGGCGGTTTCTAGACGACAGCCCACCCAAACCATCACCAGGCTACACACATCCCGAAACTCACTTCCATATAGGTGTGTGTGTGTATGAGAGAGAGAGAGAGAGAGAGAGTGTGTGTGTATGTGTGTGTGTGTGTGTCGTGGCAATATGTGAAGGACTCGTTTACATCCAATTTTCAGACTACATCACACACAGGGGAAGGGTTAAGAAGGAAGGTAGGGAGGAGGAGGAGGGGGTCGAGGGGAAGGGTTAGGAAGGAATATAGGGAGGAGGAGGAGAAGGGGGTCGAGGGGAAGGGTTAGGAAGGAATATAGGGAGGAGGAGGAGGAGGGGGTCGAGGGGAAGGGTTAGGAAGGAATATAGGGAGGAGGAGGAGGAGGGGGTCGAATGGAAGGGTTAGGAAGGAATATAGGGAGGAGGAGGAGGAGGAGGGGGTCGAGGGGAAGGGTTAGGAAGGAATATAGGGAGGAGGAGGAGGAGGGGGTCGAGGGGAAGGGTTAGGAAGGAATATAGGGAGGAGGAGGAGGAGGGGGTCGAGGGGAAGGGTTAGGAAGGAATATAGGGAGGAGGGGGTCGAGGGGAAGGGTTAGGAAGGAATATAGGGTGGAGGAGGAGGAGGGGGTCGAGGGGAAGGGTTAGGAAGGAATATAGGGAGGCCGACTGTACCAACTTGTCAGCTTCTCCTGGTAGTTGCTTTTGTTTGTTTCTAGTGGTGAGGGCTGGGTCTATCCAGAAGTGGGGAATTGGGCCTCCTCTACCGCACCCTAGCCTCTTCCACCTGTCTCTTCTACTATTTCTCCTCATACTTCCTTCCATTTATAACAAGAACAACCAACCAGTCAAGCAAGCAACCAACCAGTCAACCAACCAACGAGTCATCCAACTAACCAACCAGTCAACCAAGCAACCAACCAGTCAAGCTTTCAACCAACCAACCAGTCAACCAACTAACCAACCAGTCAACCAACCAACCAGTCAAGCATTCAACCAACCAGTCAACCAACTAACCAACCAGTCAACCAAACAACCAGTTAAGCAATCAACCAACGAGTCAACCAACTAACCAACCAGTCACTCAACCAACCAACCAGTCAAGCAATCAACCAACGAGTCAACCAACTAACCAACCAACCAGTCAAACAACTAACCAACCAACCAACCAACCAGCCACCTACCTTATAGAACCCCTTTGAGCCGGTGACCCTGCTCTGGACCTCCTCAGTATGGAAAAGCCAAAGTCAGCGATCTTGGCCCGATAGTAAGAATCCAGCAACACATTCATTGACTTCAGATCCAAGTGAAGTACCTGCATGGAGAAGTAGGGAAGAGAGAACGATGTAAGTACTTGTAGCGCTTTTGTTGTTATTTTTGTATTCAACGCGAAGAAGGGAAGAGAAAACGAGGTGAGTACTTGTAGCACTTTTGTTTTTGTTATTATTTTTCTATTCAATGCGAAGAAGGGAAGAGAGAATGAGTGAGTACTTGTAGCGCTTTTGTTATTATTTTTATTCAACGTAGGAAATTATGATAATATTATTGTAATGGTGTTAACTTCACAACTGTTGTTCCTTTTTTTTTTTAATGCTGACATATTTTGCTACGAGACAAACATTGTAATTTTTGTGTGATCTGATGAAATTTTTGAGTTTTCGTAAAAGGATTATTTTAGGTTCATCTGAGGAATGAATACTTTAGACTCGTCTGAAGAATGAATGAATTATTTAGGCTCGTCTGAGGAAGGAATACTTTAGGCTCGTCTGAGGAATGAATGAATACTTTAAGCACGTCTGAGGAAGGAATACTTTAGGCTCGTCTGAAGAATGAATGAATACTTTAGGCTCGTCTAAGGAAGGAATGAATACTTTAGGCTTGTCTGAGGAATAATCAGAAATACTCGGACGTACTGACAGGAAAAGTATGTTTACTGTTTGTGTTGACTGACCTGCGGCTGGTGTTTGTGGAGGTAGTTCATGCCCTGAGCCACGTCCTTTGCCACCACGAAGTAGGCAGCGTGGTCCAACCCATCTCGTCTGGTGGGAAACATAAACAACAACTCAATTATTACTTCTCAACTTTAGTCACTATTATCACTCTGCAATTGCCCCTTCTGTCAGTGAGTGAAAGGGTATTGAGTGAGAGACATTAACGCTGCCTTCAGTACCAATCCAAAGCCATACTGTGTAACTCACCGGTTTATTACTCCTAGCCTTGTCAAATTCATGCATGTAGGGTACCATTGGCTGCATCTGTGTGTGTGTGTGTGTGTGTGTGTACAGGTCACGCATGCACAGGTACTCCTCCTCACGACACATAACACAGGTACAGTTGGACACATGAATGGGTGGTACAGCCCTTGCAGGTGAAAGATACTTGTCCCATTTGAGTAACCAGTGTCTATTATCAGGTACTTGCTTTTTATTACCATCCTCAATACTGACTTCTGCCCCTGATGTCTCCTATTTGGCACTAAGGAACTTGATATTGGCAGAAATTGACCATCTTTCACTTGGGCTGTACCACCCATTCATGTGTTCAATTGTACCATCACACACAACACAGGTACCATCACCACAACACAGGTACCCATCACCACAACACAGGTACCCATCACACACAACACAGGTACCATCACCACAACACAGGTACCCATCACCACAACACAACTACCCATCACACACAACACAGGTACCCATCACCACAACACAGGTACCATCACACACAACACAGGTACCATCACCACAACACAGGTACCATCACCACAACACAGGTACCCATCACCACAACACAGGTACCCATCACACACAACACAACTACCCATCACCACAACACAGGTACCCATCACACACAACACAACTACCCATCACACACAACACAACTACCCATCACCACAACACAGGTACCATCACACACAACACAACTACCCATCACACACAACACAACTACCCATCACACACAACACAACTACCCATCACACACAACACAGGTACCCATCACACACAACACAACTACCCATCACCACAACACACGGTACAGTAACTCACGCTGGGTCATGTACGAGGCTGTAGAGTGTACCGCCAGACAGGTACTCCAACACCATGAAGGGTCTGGTGGCTGCTGTACATACCCCCATCAGTAGTACGACCCTGGGGTGGTGGAGCTGCTGTAGAAGGGCGGCCTCAGAGCGGAAGTAGTTCTTGTCGTCCTGGGAAAGGGGCAAGGAAGGGCAGGGCAGGAAGGGAAGGGCAGGAGGAGGAGAAGGCGGAGGAGGAGGTGGTGATGGAGGAAGTGGGAGAGAGGTTGGGAAGGGAA
>JAWQEG010000849.1:0-100523 GCA_033782935.1 Petrolisthes cinctipes
AAAAGGAAGGAAAGAAGGAATAAATTCACAAGATTCATGAAGGAAGGAAGAAAAGAAGGAAAGAAGGAATAAATTCACAAGATTCATGAAGGAGGGAAGAAAGGAAGGAAAGAAGGAAGGAATAAATACACAAGGTTCATTGAACAAGAAAGATATATATATATACACAAGGTTGATGGAGGAAGGAAGAAAGGAAGGAAGGAAGGAAAGAAAAAAGGAAGGAATAAATACACAAGATTCATGAAGGAAGGAAGAAAGAAAGAAAGGAAAGAAAAAAGGAAGGAATAAATACACAAGATTCATGAAGGAAGGAAGGAAGGAAGTAAGTAAGAAAGATATATAAATCCACAAGGTTGATGGAGGAAGGAAGGAAGGAAGGAAGGAAAGAAAGAAGGAAAGAATAAATACACAAGGAAGGAAGGGTGTAAGTAAGTAAACAAAAAAGATATATAAATCTACAAGGTTGATGGAGGAAGGAAGGAAGGAAAGAAGGAAAGAATAAATACACAAGGAAGGAAGGGTGTAAGTAAGTAAGTAAGTAAGTAAGAAGGGGGTGAAGACAGAGGACGGAAGGTCAGTGTTCAGGGGGCAGATGAAGAAACAACACAACCTCCACGACATGTTGCTTGCTTGCTTGGTTACACTCACTCCCTTTTTATTTTGCATTTTCCTCTTGCCACCACCACCACCACCAACAACAACAACAACAACAGCAACAACATACAACATCAACATCAACAACTACGAACAGCAACAACATCAACTACAACTACGACATCAACATCAACATCTACAACTACGAACAGCAGCAACAACAACAACAACAACATCAACATCTATAACTACGAACAGCAACAACAACATCAACTACAACTACGACAAAAACATCAACAACTACAACTACGAACAGCAACAACAACAACAACAACACCAGCAACAATTAACAACCCCCAGTGAGAGGTTCAGTAACTTCTTTTTGCATCTTAACAACAACTACAACACCAGCAACAATTAATAATCCCAGTGAGAGGTTCAGTAAATTCTTTTTGCAACAACAACAACAACAACAACAACAACAACAGCAACAATTAATAACCACAGTGAGAGGTTCAATAACTTCTTTTTGCAACAACAACAACAACGCCAGCAACAATTAACAACCCCATTGAGAGGAACAATAACTCCTTTTTGCATCTTCAACAACAACAACTACAATAACACCAGAACCAACTAACAACCCCAGTGAGAGGTTCAATAACTTCTTTTTACATCCTCCTCCTTCATCGAGTGCTATATGACCTCGATGTTACGGCGCCAAATATCAATCAATCAATCAATCAATCAATCATTCCTAGTGGTGTAAATTTTAGGTGTAATTTGTCTCGGATTGCAATATATTTACAGGAAAATACAAAAAAATCAATTGAAGGAGACGGTACGTTTTTGCTACTATGATAAAATGGGGTAAAGACAAAAGTATCATCTGTATTTCATGCATTTTGGTATTTTTTAAGGTGTTATAGGTTTTCGTTTTGTGTATTTTCATTTGTTTCGTATTTTTGACTTGGCTTCATAATATGTTTGTAACCTTTTATAAGTTTATTTCCATGTATGATATATTTGTGTTTGTATTTTTCATTTTATAGTTATATTATTTGCATATTCGTAAACAATTCTTTATCCACTTATGCTAGCGAACTATTTATCGTTTTCCTGTGTGTGTGTGTGCGTGTGTGTGTGTTGTGTATGTGTGTGTATGTGTGTGTATATACCCTTTTATAATATACATTTAATGCGTTCCTCCTCACGCTCCTTGACCTTTGCACTCGGTAGGTGTAGTGATAACAAAAAAGAATTAGTGTGTTTTAATTTCCGGTATGTTGTCATGATAACTGTATGCTGACTGGCTGGCTGGCTGTCTGGCTCTTTAACACACACACACCATGACACACACACTCACACACACACACACACACACACACACACACACACACACACACACACACACACACACACACACACACACACACCCACACACAGTCAGAACACAGTATATCACGACACAGTCACAAAAACAACACACACGCCATAACACAACACAACATAGTCACAAAACAACATACTCACACACACTCAAAACACAGCATAATACAACACACCACAGTCACAAAACAACACACACACACACACATACACACAGTCACAAAACAACACACACATGCTGTATACAGTCACGATAAACAAATATAAAATCCAGCATCGAGGGAAACAAAGTGAGCCATTAGACTTCAACCTCATGGACTATATAATATTATAATTATGGTATTACAGAAACCTTTAGATAGAACATTATAAAACATTCCTGGCTTAGAGGGAAATAAATAGACATCTCATGAGGTATTGCACTGTATTCATGAGGCACAGACGTGAAATTCATGAAACACTATAATATAATTTTTCCTACTGTGTAAAAAAAAAAATGACGTCTCATGTGAATTACCAGAGCATTGCATGTAATATTTAAGTGTGTGTGCTTGAGTGTCTATACCATTCTTTCTGTTTGCCTGTCTGTTAATTCAGTATGCCTGCCAGCTATTAAGTCTGTCTGTCTGTCTGTCTGTTGATTCATGGTGTTTACCTATCTGTAATTGTTTGCATGTCTGTCTGTCTGTGTGTTTGTTGGTTCATTGTGTCTCTGAGTGCCTTTGTTTACATTATATTTTTCCTGCATGTTTGTCTACCAGTCTGTTTCCTCGCTTGCTTGCCCATCTGTAGGTAGGTAGGTAGATAGGTAAGTAGGTAAGTAAATAAGTAGGTTGATAGATACATAGGTAAGTAGGTAGTTAGGTAGGAAAATAAGTAGGTTGGTAGGTAGGTAGGTAGGTAGGTGGTCCTCCTCGTTTTGTCCTACTCCACCCTCACCCTCGTTATCTGTCAGTCATCATTTGTTATCATACCAACATCACCTTGAGGTCATCATCATCTCTGGTATGTACAGTTAGGGAAAAAAATGTATATAAACACTTCACCCAAGATCACTATTATAGGAAGGTGTGTAGCAACATTTTCCATAGTTGTAATAATGAGGGAGGGGGGTAGTTTTGAAGGAAGCACACACACACACACACACACACACACAACACACACACACACACACACACACACACACACACACACACACACACACACACACACACACACACACACACACACACACACACACACACACACACACACACACAACCTTCATGGACTCTGATTATTAAATATGTCACTCTTATATCATAAATCGTCACTGGTACATGAAGGGTTATCGAGTGGTGGGGGTCACTTGTATACTAGCTCTAGTCAAATCCAAGGAAATTGGACAAGATATTATTGATTTATTTATTTAGTTAGTTAGTTATCTTTTTATTTATTTATTTAGTTAGTGTTAGTTAGTGACCTTTTTATTTATTTATTTATTTAGTAAGTTAGTTAGTTAGTTATATTTTTATTTATTTATTTATTTATTTATTTATTTATTTATTTATTCATTCAGATGAATATTTTGGGGGGGGCCTCTTAGTCTTTATCTTTAATTTATCTTTTATTAATTTTATCTGCCTTTAGTCTTACATTGGGTCTTGCATGCATTGTTACGTGGTATGTCAGGCTATAATACTTTCTTACGAGTGTATGTCTATCCAAAGAATTTCATACATTTCCTTGCATACGCTAATCCAGTCCAGTTGTGTAATGTATATGTATGAAGCTTATATATAAAGAGAGAACCATAAGCAATAAACTTAATAACAACAAATTGATATAGTTTCTCTTCACCCTTGTTGTATAAATGGACTTGGATTTAATGAGATGAACGCAAATAATGCCAAAACCTCCTAAAGGAAGAATATTAGTTAATTAAGGGGGAATTGTACATTGTTGGCAAATCTGGATCAAATGATTCCTCCAAACTATTCCAAGCAACAGACCACCATTATTTTTGTTCATTTGGTCGTGTTTCCTTGCATACTTTGGAGGAATCATGGCACTCCAATGTAACAAAAGTGAATTACCCCCTTAAAAACGACTTAATAAAAGCCAATTATAAACTTGCAACCTTCAAAGCAGCAATAAAATGTCAGAAGTTGCAGAGAGCAGGAGTTAAATTGAGTTAGGCAGCTCTTCAAATGAGACAAAGGTATTTTTATTATATACATCAAGTTAGGGACCCTGTGATGTAGTCAGAAAATTGGAGGTTAGCGAGTCCTTCAAACTTGCCACGAAACACACACACGCACCTATATGGAAGGAGCTTGTTTCGTGATATAGTCAGGAGGAATCAGAAGCCTCCAATTCTCATACACGATCACAACAGACTATACCAAAAACCCTCGTTAAAATTTTATAAAGGCCAAAAAAATAAAAAAAATGTCAGTGTTTTCTTTTCGACAAGCATCTTCCCTTTCGAAAAATAAAATAAAAATAAAATCAATATAAAATAATAATAAAAAAATAAATAAATAAAAGATAAATAACTCGAAATATAAACCTTTGTTGACATAGTACATACATACAGATGATCCCAGTGAGTGATAACATGTTTTCTAATAGTTTCGTCCACTGAGTATGACCCATTACAGATAGTGTGTATACAAGGAGTAAAGGTCGATCATTTCTGGATATCTTACCAAAACTTATATAGACAACTGTACATTACGTGAGTTTAGTGGACTGATCGCCCGACTGACTGCTTGACCTCCTGACTGACTTGACTCACTGCTTGACTCATTGCCTGACTGACTAACTGACTCACTCACTGCTTGACTGACTGCCTGACTCACTCACTCACTGCTTGACTGAGTGACTGACTAATTACTTGACTGCCTGACTCAGTAATCTAGTGTACCACCATCGTAGTTTACATTACACGTTATGGTGGATCAACAACAAATAAACAAATCTGAACCACTTGTATATGCGTGTTACAAGATGCCTGGAAGGACTGCTAGAGGCCTTTAATGACCCTGTGATCGTGTATAAAAATTGGAGGCTTCCTGATTCCCCCTCACTATGCCACGAAACAAGCTCCTTCCATATAGGTGTGTGTGTTTCGTGGCAATGTTTGAAGGACTTGTTTACCTCCAATATTTCTGACTATCTCACAGGGTCCAGTAATGAGGACGGTAGCTAGTTAGTATTAAGATAAGTGGAATTCCAAGGTGTGTGTGTGTGTGTGTGTGATAAACCTATCGACTTGTAATCTGCATGATCCTGGTTATCTCTTGAGACTCGGTTTGAAAGTCGAATATGTTTGGCACTGGGTATCTTCAACCTTGTGTTACGTGTAGAGAGAGAGAGAGAGAGAGAGAGAGAGAGAGAGAGAGAAGAGAGAGGAGAGAGAGAGAGAGAGAGAGAGAGAGAGAGAGAGAGAGAGAGAGAGAGAGAGAGAGAGAGAGAGGGAGGGGGGAGGGGAGGGGGAGGGTGTTATATGATGGAGAAGGAGAAGGTGCATGGTGGGAGGGTTTGTGTTAGGGTAGTGGAAAAGTGTGTTATGATAAGAGGTGTTTTGTGTTATGTTAAGAGGACACATTTTTGTTTTTTTGGTATACTATTAGTAAGAGGACAGTGTGGTTTCGTAATAGTACTCGTGTTGTTATGCTGGAGGCCTTGTCTTATAATGATAATGAGAAAGAATAGGATATTTTAGGCGTCATATGATATTTTTGAAGTTCCAATTTTATTTAAGTGAGCCCAATGTGTGTGTGTGTTTTTTTTTTCTTTTTTTTTTTGGGGTGGGGGAGTGTAGTGATGTCTAATTTTTTTTTTTTTTTCTCCCTGTTCTGTGTCACCTTGGGAAATGTTGTGTAATGTTAAGGATGTTGGTGCGCCTGGAGTGAAACTTATAACATCAATGAAGGAGCATAATATTATAACTAGCAGTGGAAGACCATAATTATTTAACATACATAAGAACATTAATAGAGTTATGAAGTTGTAATTTTTGTTGTAATTTTAGGTTAACAGTATATAATGACTCCTCCTTCACTCTATCCTCACTTCCCTTTCTTGTTCCACCCTTGCTACCCACTTTCTTCACACTTATTTGTTTGGTGTGTGTGTGTGGGGGGGGGGGCTGTAGTATGTGTGTGTGGGGGGGGGGGCTGTAGTATGTGTGTGTGTGGGGGGGGCTGTAGTATGTGTGTGTGTGGGGGGGGGGGGGCTGTAGTATGTGTGTGTGTGTGTGTGTTGAAGTGTGCGTGCCTGACTGATGGCGTGTGTGGTTGTGTTGCAGGTGGTCGGTGGAGCAGCCGGCTCACTGGACTCCTTCACGCCCTCCACGCCCCCGTCCCTGCCCCCGCGCCCTCACCGCCGCCCGTCACCTACACTTGTGGCCAGGGGTCCCCGCCCATCACCGCCCACCACGCCCACACCCACGCCACCCACGTTTGTACCCACGCCCCACGCCCCCATGGTCCCTTGGCTCCACACTCCCCTAGCGTGACCCCTCCTCCGCCCGCCTGTGAGCACGCCCACGCCCACGCCACCACTGATGCTTGTGGGTGGTGTGGTAAAAGTAGTGAAGGTGGAGGTGGAGGAGAGAGTGAGGCTGGGGGTGAGGTGAGTGTACGTGTGAGTACCAGTGGAGGGTCAAAGGAGGAACACGACACACAACCTACTAAGGACGAAGGGGCAGAAGGCACCAGTCACCACCAACAACAACAGGAGGGGGAGGAAAGGGAGCGGGGTGGCGGGGAGGGGCGGGGGCAGGGCGGGCTGGGCAGGAAACTTCGGAGGTTACTACAGAAGTGGTCTGAGGGCGGACAGCAGCAGGACACTAAGGGCCAAGACCAGGACACTGTCAGCCAGCCTCAGGAGCCCCGCCCCGCCCCGCCACTATGCTCAGAGCCACAGACTGACCACCAGACTGAAGGCGGGGCGGGAGTGGAGGCGGGGCGGGGCGGGGGAGAGGAGGGGAAGAGTGAGGGGGACAGACAAGTTGGTGAGCAGATAAGAGAGTTATCGTGCTCTAGTGAACATCCTGGCGGCGACCCCGGCGGTGGTGGCCACAGCTCAACACAACAACACGACACCAACCCTCAGAGGGCACCGCTCACCCCGCCGCCGGTGTCGTGGGGTGTGCGGGAGGTGGTGCGACGGGCACGGCGTGACAGTGGGGGCAGTGTAGTCAGTGAAGGTGGTGCCCGTGGTGTACGTAGTGTTGTTAACTCTACGTGGAGTCGTTGGCGTCGACTACAAGGTAGTGTGGGTTCACTCACCGCCAACATCAGACATAGATACCACCAACACAAACAGACTCGTCAAGACACGAAATCTGACGACCCCAACTGGCAAGGGGAGGCACCTGTGACCCCAACCCCAACCCCAATACCAATATTTACCCCCAAACAGCCTCAGGTGGTGGTGGTAGAGGCTGAACCAGAACCTGTACTACCCCCCGTGCCTATTGTGACGGGGGTGGCTGTAGGTGAAGGGGGGCGCGCGTCCCCTGGGTCCTGGTCACCGGTGGGTGAGGCCTCTCCACCAAGCTCCTCATCAGACGAGACGGGAGACTCCAGTACCGGCACTGTCATCTTCAGGCCCCGTCCCGTCATGGTTACACCTTCTTCAGACGACGCCCTCAGGCAGCATCATCATCATCAACAACAGCAACAGACAGCAATAAGTGAGATGGATCCCAGCAAGGTATCGGCAGGTGGAGGAGGAGGAGGTGAGGAGGGACGACGTGGCAGCAGGAGAATATTGAGGCGTACTAGTGACGGTCCGGTCTGGGATGGCGAACCCCAGGCCAAGCGTCCCTCCCTGGCCTCACCTCCGCCCTCACCACCCACATCACCAATCCCACCACTACCCTCACGCCCACCACCCACCACCACCACCACAACATCGTACTCCAGCCCCAACTCACCCATGTCCCTCACCAGGAAACTCTTCTGTGAGACCATGATGGGGGAGGACGCTGACGACACCATCTTCCAGCCATCCTCACCTTCCTTCTACGCCCCCGTCACGCCCACGCCTAGTCACAAGCAAGACAGAGAAGCTCAAGAGAAGGGCGGCGTGAGCCTGACCTTGGAGGAGTCATTCGTGGTGGTGGTGGTGGTGGTGATGATAGCTCTTCCCTCCCCTCCACCACCACATGTGAGGACAGTCACGCACCAGCCGCCATTCCTGTCGGTAGTGAGTCCTTCGGTGCTCCTCAGGCCCTTCAGGATACTAGTTGGAGTGATGAAGAGGCAGTGAGTGGCAGTGAAGGGAGTTATGAGGGAGGTGTGAGACGGGACAGTGCCCAAGAGAGAAGAACAAGTGACACAACACAAGTGGCTGCTCTCGACACAGTCAGCGACGTTACCTCCCTCATCAGTGACACAGGTGCAGACATCACCCCGGGAGGAGCCTACGATAACCTCCCCAGCACCACTTCCTTCGTCAGCGAGGGGGAGGAGGAGGAGGAGGAGGCGAGTGTGAGTGTGAGTGTGAGTGATGTACGCCTTGGTGTTACTGAAACCCAGACAGGTATGAGCGATGGGACTGTGGACCAAATACCTATTGTGTCTATCATTATTACCGACGAGGCGGATGTGTCTTGGGATATCAATGAACTGGAGGAAGAAATAAGACTAAGAGAAGCTGAATTTGAAGCTGGCGTGCGTGAAACAGCAACAGAACTAGTGGAAGAGGTGTGTCAAGAAGCGAGCGAGATTGTGGCGGAAGTGCGCGCAGAAGCTCATGAAATCGTAGACGGAGTGTGTACGGAGGCGAGTGAAATTGTAGCCGAAGTCCGTGCCGAAGCGAGCGAAATCGTAGCGGGTGTGTGTTCCGAGGCGACTCAACAAGTGGCCGAGGTGCGTGCAGAGGCCAGTGAAATAGTGGCTGGAGTGTGTGCCGAGGCGAGCCAAAAGTTGACTGGGGCGTGTGTGCCAAGTGTGGTCGTAAGCACCGATGAGGAAGAAGGGACTGTTGTGGATGTGATTACCATTGAACAGGAGACGGTGCTGGATATTACTGTTGAGGTGGAGACAGATGAGAGTGAAGACGCAAGTAAAGACGAACAAGGAGAAGGAGAAGGAGCAGTGCATGTAAGTGCATGTAAACAATTAAGCGGAGCAGATGAGAGTGCATGTAAACAAGAGAAAACAGATGCGAGTGCGTGTGAACAAGAACAAATAAACGTGAGTGCGTGTTTACAAGAGGAAGCAGCTGTAAGTGTAAAAACTATTGAACAAGAACCATATGTGTCTAAAGATACAGATGTAGGAAGAACAAGTGAAGAACTGAGTGAATCTTTGGTAAGAACGAGTACTGGGGAATCGGGTGTAATAGATACAGAACTAGACACGACCACGAACACTAGTGAACAAGATTTACACATAAGCAAAAAAACAAGTACACAAAAGTCGTATGAGAGTAGCGAAACAAAAAGTAGTGGTGACCGAGAAACAGTACATTATATTGACACGAAGAGAATTGCAGAAGAGGAAGATATAGACGAGGACGAGGAGGATCTGATCACCCCAACAAACAAGGAGTGGCCAGGTGCAGGAGAAAGTGAGGTAGCAGCAGCAGCAACAGCAACAACAACTATGCCTCCAGGAAGTTATGCCACCCAGAGGGAACCATTGGTGGCCGTGGTGAGGCAACGGGAGGGAGAGAGAGCAAGGGAAACTATAACTCCTTCTACTGTGATTGGTATTGGTGTTGGTCATTTGGCTGGATCCCCTCCTAACATTAGTCCCGAGAGTGATGATATGACCCCTGTGGTAAACGATGTAAATTTTAGTCTGACCTACATAGCGGCGGCGGTAGAGAGTGAGGAAAGCCATGCCCCTTATACTGAGGCAACAAGTGGTATGGCCTTGGCAGACACCACCACCACCACCAGTCATCACCATGCTACACCCTCCACAGCACACGTACATGATGGGGATTTTGAGGAGATTTCTTGTGGTGGTGGTGGTGGTCGGGAAGAGAAGGAGCTCATGACAGTCAGTGAGAGTGTTGATGTTGGTGAAACTAGTGTAGGAGTCAGTCAAGGTCGTGAGGCAGTAGAAGCCATGATGACTACAGAGCAACAACAGTTCACACTTCAAGACAGCCAACCACAACAACAGACCACCACAATCTCCAGCTCACATACTCTACAACAACAACAACAACAACAACAGACCACCACCACCACTTTCTCCTGCCAACAACAACAGTCCACCAGCACAGTCTCCAGCTCACAAGCCCCACAACAACAAGAGCAACAACAAGATGATCACATAGAGTCGTGGTCGTCGCAACTTTCCCGTGGTGTGGAGGAGGTAGGTGGGGTGACCTCTGTGGCTGGTGAGTATGACGAGGGAGAGCTGGTGGCTGAGGGAGTAGACACACCAGCAGTCAGCCAGTGGGAGGACGGAGGGAAGGAGTCGGTGCTGCGTAGTGCCCATGATCACGTCGTACCAGCTGGTGTCTCCGTGTGTGTTGAGGACGTGGAGGAAAGTGCTGATGATGTGACGAGAAACGTTCCTGATGATGATGTGACTACAAACGTTCCTCATGATGTGAAGTCAGGTAGTGGTGAAGTGTTGCCACGGACTGTCGACGACCTTGGTAGCACTGGTGTACACTCACAGACTCACCTCATGCAAGAAATTGATGACCACCTTCCACCCGTGACGTCACAAACAGGCTCCGAGAAGCAGGAATCAAATATTAAAGATCAGGAACTTAGTGCAGCCACCATCATTGATCATGAGGCGAAAATAATTGAATTGTCAGTGGTGAAGGAGGAAGAGGGAAACGGTGATTTAACTTATGATAAGGAAGAATTGAAAGGAAGGCTGAAAACAATTGATGGTGACGAGGAATTGGACAAGAGTTTAAAAATTGATGATAGTAAACAATCCCACGTGACCTCAGGGTACGTAGATGATAAACAGGAAACCAGTGCCAGTACATCCAGAACGGTACCGAGGGAGAGGAGTGCTAGTGATGGTGGTAGTAAGGAGAGCACAGAAAGTGGTAGGGCGGTGTGTGGTGACGGAGAGGGAGATCAAGCTGATATTGAGAGTGACAGGGCCTTAGTGCTTGATGATGATGATGATGAAATGAAAGATGTCAGTGGTGGGGAAAGGGACGGGTTGGCTGAAGGTGATGATGATGTTGAAATGACGATGGAAGACCAAGGTGCTAGAAGCAAAACAAGTTATGAGCAAGTTGATATTGGTGATGGAGCTGTTGGTGGTGTTGTTGACAGTTCACTCCCAACATCAAGCACGAGGACAGACAAACACAAGAGTAAATATGATGGTGTTGACGATGATTACGAAGACTCCAGTAGTAGGCGGAGCAGAAGGAGGGCAAGTAGTCTGAAACATGTTGTGGAATCTCACCCAGACGTCGAGGAGATGTTTGTTGACGACGACCAATTGGAGTACGAGGAGGAAATCATGGAGATCGAGAGAACCAAAACGGGCCCCAGAATCCTCATCACCATAGCGGGGACGGAGGGGAGCAGTAGTGTCGGGGGCGTCGCCACTAGCTCCGTCGCTGGCATGGGCACAGGCACCACACCTACCATCATGTTTGACAGTGCCAGTGCCACCACATCAGACATGGGTGGCACTGGGTCCTTAGAGGGGGCCTGCTTCTCCAGTCACCAACACCATCACCAACATCATCACCAACATCACCATCACCACCAAGATGTAGAAGGTGACGACCCTTGTACACACGCCACCAGCAACAATATATTCACCACCGGCACTACAACCACTACCACCTCGTCCTCCTCCCTGTCCTCTCATCTGGTGACCTCACATCCCCGTGCCCCCACACCCAAGTCACCCATCACTGTGGACGAGTGGGTTGCAGCCCTGCCACCCAACCCCACAAGGTGAGTGGTTAGGTTGTTTGTTTGTCTCTCTCACACATACATTCACACACATACACACGCACACGCAAGCACGCAAGCTAAAGACAGGTAGTTCAAAAATAACAATTTATTGATAACTCTTATAGAAAATCTCAGTTACATGAAAAATAAGTAGAATATTTTTAATGCAACATTTCATTAAAGTATCAATATGGCAGTATTAGTATGATAGTATGATGTTATTATGGAAGTATCAGTATGATATTATTATTTGCAAATATTTCTCCCGTCATTTTACGAAACTGTGATAACCTTATATTAGGATACCGTACGTTAGAATATAGCTATAGGAGACTTTAGGGACAGCTTGTATATCCATCGTATATATTGTACCTGCAACATTTAATAAAAAGTGAAATGTTTACCAGAACTTGATAGTTAACAGAAAGATAATCTCTCTCTCTCTGTGTAGGTTATGCGGTTTAGTTGTGTGGTGTGGTGAGACGTCACGTGTGTTGTGGGTTACTTACTTGCCTCGCTGAACTGAGAGAAAGGCTTATTTGGATGTTGAAATTACCAGAGCTGGTAGCCTGACTATGTTTTTGTGAGGTGGCAGAGAGAGAGAGAGAGAGAGAGAGAGAGAGAGAGAGAGAGAGAGAGAGAATTAGTAAGAATAATGTTATCCTCCACCAGCCAGTACATCCTGTCACTGGTTCACCTGACTCACTCACTCACTTGCTTGCTATCTCTTTAATTCGTGCTTCGGTGATTGATTTAAATGCCCCCAGTTTGAAGCAGGGAACTAACTAACTGTGATGATGTTGACGATACGGTGGTGGCTACTGATTCCACCAAAAATATACCAAGAAAACAAACAACTCCCTCCCTCCCTCAGTTAGTGTATAATAGTTTGTGTATCGTGTAGCAGTTTGAAGGAATCAGTCTGTAACCTCCACGAATTTGTTTTCATATTTTTAATCACCAACTCCATATTATACAGCAGCAACAGCAGCCTGGGATTCGAGTTGCAAGTGGTGCAATAAATTATAACAGCATCCATAACTCTATCTAGCTCAGTTTCCATCATCGTCGAACACTTTACCCTCGTCAGTACATTCTAAACTAAAGTCTTGTTCACCATCACCACCAGAGGGCAGTACGTGTAATCGCTTGGCCTGTGTGTGTGTAATCATCATCATCATCCATATATGACGGTGGAGTATAAACCGTTCTAGAGTTCCCACGAGAGCCATATATTTCGTTTTGTGTGATGTAAACAAGCCATGTGATTACAGTGACCTAGCTATGGTGATAACGACACGACTTTAGAATATGACTATACAATACGTGGGTGCGTCATCATTCTCTCTCTCTCTCTCTCTCTTTTCTGCTTGAGTAATACATCCATCATCTTATATATCTGAGTATTGATGCTAACACTGGACCTGTAACCTCACCATTGCATGCATTCCTTATCTAGTCTCCACTTGTCAATCTGCCTATATCATTGTTTGTTCTTTTGCCCAGCGTTCATTCTGTCTGTTTGTGTGTCAGTTTATTCATTCATTTGTCCGTTTGCCTTTCAGTTAATCCATTTCTCTGTTTGTTTGTCGATCTATTTATCTCTATCTGCCTATTTATATCCATCTGTTTGTTTATCCACTTTTTCGTCTGTTTATCCAACTGTATGTTTGCCTTATTTATGAACCTGTTCTTCTATTTATCCTTCTGTTTGTTTATCTATCCATCTATCTGTAAGTCGCATGTTATTTAATCCATCTGTTAATTCCACGTTCTTCTATCTGTCCTATTTTATGTTTGATCATCCTCCTGTCTATCTGTTTATCCTTCTGTCTGTTTGTCTGTCTGTCATTCCTCCCATCCCATTGCCCAACTGACAATTCATTAGACCATTTGTCTCTACTGTCCGTCCATCTGTGTGTTTGTATGTCTGTCAGTTTGCTTCTTTTCGTCTCGGTTACTTTCTATCTGTTCTTCTGTCTATGGGTCTCTGAAATATTAAGGGGATAGTATACTTATAGTACATTGGAGCGCCTTAATTTCTCCAAAGTATACCAGGTAACAGTGCTGGAATAACAATAATAATGGTAGCCTGTTCCCTGGAATGGTATGGAGCAATCAGGAGTTCCATATTTACCAACGCTGTACTATTCCCGTAATTAAGGAGATATAAAGTGTGATGAGGTGTTGGAGACTACAGATTCACCCAAACTGTGACACGAAGCAGACAACTGTAATACGTAGATAACACATGAGGTGGTTTTCATGACTCAATTCAGAATATTCATTGAAGATTGCCTATTACAGAGTCCGAGTGTATAAACAAGCACTAGAAGATGACCTTTAAGTAACACAGAAATATAAGTTGTATACAATTTACCCCAAAGCTGTAAAAAGTAACTCTAAATACAATAACAACACCCGATCAGCTTCCCATCATATTCACGGATTGGAGATTTGAACGTTACAACCACAACGGTCCCTGACGAATAATAATACCAATAATAAAAAATAATTGCAATGATGACATGGTAAACAAGTGAGTAAACAGTATGAACAACGCATAAGTGAGTGGAACGTTTGGTACACGCATTACACAAGAGGAAACGAGGCTAGAGGGTTGCCTATCCGGACGGGATATGAGAATATGATGGTGTAAGGTCTGCCATGGCCACCTTGTAGGAGAGAGAGAGAGAGAGAGAGAGAGAGAGAGAGAGAGAGAGAGAACGAACTACTTTAGCTGAAGGTGAGTTTTCTAGTTGGTTAATTGTATGTATTAAGAGTGTGAGATGAGCATTGAATAGGTTATTGGTACAGAACAACAGAGACTAAATGGAAAAAGCATAAAGTTTCAATATTTGAATACAGAAAGAAAACTAAGATAGTAGCTTTTTTTTCCTTGGTAATAGTGCTTGCAAAAAATATATATATATATTTTTTTTATATCTGCTTGTTTGATGCAAAATTGTTACAAGGAAGCTATCAGGACGTTCAAGATTTTGCTTGCTCTACATTTTATTGTTTTCTTTATGGATGTATAATTGAAGATCAGAAGACTTGATAGAGCAGGAACAAGTCTTACAAGCTGAATACGGTATAAATTGTAGTGTTGTGTATGAAGTTTTTGTTCTCCTTCATTGGCTTTTAAATCTACTGTGAGTACAGTAATGTGTATCTTGGCAATAAACAAGGTAGATAAGGTGCATGAAATGAACACTGAAGGTATTTGCTGTCGTTTAATTTATTTATTGAGTGTGCTGAAAAAAAATGTGAGTCTTATTATCATCTAGTCTCTGTGTATTCATTTCATTTATTTATCCCAGTCCTTACCTGTTTAGTCATCTGATCAAACTTAACTCCTTTAGCACAATGACTCTCAAATTAGTGTACTCTGGCAACTTTACTCAACAAAGGGAGGCTCTTAGAACAAAGGAAACAAACTTCTTCAATTAACTCCAGCAGTAGTTCGCCAGTTTAATTTACTGGAACCAGTGCTAGACAATTATACTCACTGTAGGAAGAGTTTGACATCCAAGGGGTTAAATACTTTTGTCAAAATTCATGGGCATACTGTTACATGAAACCTGGATGGCTGGAATGACTGTATAAACTATGATTTAGTCAGGAATAATACTTGTTGTATAGATATTCCAGCAACACCATAGGGAATAAATATTATTTACTGTATTATTTTTTCAACATATTATACCACTATGTAGTACAATAAAGCAACTTGAATAGGTTTTACATTGAATTTGTAGAGTAACATCAGTGTAGCTCAACTGTATTCATCAAGCCATAAGGCAAAAGTTTAGATCATGGAGAGTAAAAATACAGTACCTTATTAGTTATTCAGGTTTCAGAGTTTATGTTAACACCATTCATTTGTATATACAGTAGCTTGTGTTTTGCTTGGAACAGAAAAAAATATATTTCTATTTAATTATGTAGATATCTGATATCAGTACACCATCTGTATTTCTTTATTTAGGTAATGGTAATTTCTGATGCGAGGTAAACTGACAGGATCATTTTTCAATTTCTTCCATAAAGTAGGAATAGGTAAGTAGAAAAGGTTTATTCTATATGTACATTTTAATGTTTGCACATTCTTTAACTATTTATTATATAAACAAAACACAGTGTACCAATAAGCATGTTATAATAGCTTTACTCATCCACCTGCCCATACTTGTATTTACCCCTCATGAACTTGGGCAGGGGTATTACACCAGGACAAGGAACCTGCCCAGGCACTTCGCATATGCACTGCCTGTCACACCCCCAACCAAAGTTCCCTGGGTTATCTAAAATTTGTGCCTCCCTCTTCTCTTCTGCCAGTTTGGTGTCAGATTTACAGAACACTTTTTTAATATGGTCAAATATATCTGTGCGAGACTTTGAGTCGACATCCACAAGAACATCTTCACCGTTTTCGAAAAAAATTCTCATGAATGGTGTGGGAGTCATGTTCTTGAGTGTGGTCACCTGGGGAGAGACAAAAAATAAGAGTTAGGATAATACCAACAAAACAACCATTAAGTAATACAGGAGATCTTGTCTGGCCACAACTGGATATCACTGATTATGAAATACACGTTATATTTGCTTTGTACTGTATATAGTTATCAATATACAGTACTTTTGTTGTACAGTCCATAAGGGATTGCAGCATCAAAACAATAGATAGACAGACAGACATATCCAAGTGAAGAATTTTAGCCCAATGCTGTAATGAGTGACAATACCTGTACACCAACACTATCCCTGCTGCTGAATTAAACGGTACCCTGCCAATACAGTACTTAAGGTGAGATTCTCTTGTTGGTGAATTGGAAGGTCTCTGAATATTCCAAACTATTCCACGAAACAGATCCCCTATTAGTACCATTGAGGCGTCGTTTTTTTTTTTAGCATAGTTTGGAGGAATCAAGAGACCTTCCAATCCACCAACATGAGAATCTCCCTTTAAGTTTGTGATGTCTTACTTGTACTTGAGGGTTCTTGTACTGAAGCTGTGGTAGATGCCAGAATACAAAGTCCCGTGCTCCCTCGTGGTGGGCACCGTGGATGTTGTAGTTTATCATCACGACCTGTAAGCACACACAACACGTACTTTCTTAGACACAAATTATTTGGACAATACATTAATTCTACCCACTGGATATATATAAAAGATCCCCAGTGATGAAATAAGAGTATATAATAATTTTAAGTACACTATCAATTAATTTCCCAGGATCTATCAAATAATTTAACCTGCTTACCCTAACTTAATGTTCCCAATATCTCTCCTATAATACCAAAATGTTACAGGGATCTTCTCGTATGTATGGTAATGGGGAGGGACACATAACTCTGAAAGTATTGATTTGCGAGAGAATTGCCATACAAATAATTACAAAAACATTATTTTTTATTTCTATAAACTGAAATATTTACCTCTCAATGCCGCAAAACATAGGAAAAACTGTAGTGATAGTGAGAACCGAAATTACGTACAGTATATTACAAAAGTGGATGAAACAGGCACGGTAAAAAAAAAAAATAAACACATTAGGTTAATACACAAAAGCCTGACCTGATATTTATACTAGAGACTTTACAATACACGGATGATGCAAAGGTATAATATGGTGGTTAATTAAAGGTATAATAGTATATGATAATAATTGAAGGTATAATAGTATATGATAATAATTGTAATGTCCGTGCAGTCCTTCCTTCTCTCACCTTTACTCTATCCCTAAGCACCAACCGGGATGACTCTAAATACTGTAATGTCCTTCTGATTGGTGCTTTTCCTTTCATAAACGGCATCTTGGTCACCTCATACACTCAACAACAACAACGATGTGTGTATAATATAATAACCACAACTATAGCCACATGGGTTGTATTTTAATATTGACGTAGCAACACAACACAACACACGTCTGCTGCTGCTGGTAAACACACAGACCAGCTGATGGTAACAAGTGCGCAGCGGCTTGCGTCACTTACCTACCAAACCCACCCCACTAGACATTATACACTCATTTTATTTCTTTTTTTATTGGTTTGTGTGTGTGTGAGAGAGATAAAGTTGTATGTTGTTGATCCGTGTGTAAGAGAGAGAGAGAGAGAGAGATAGTGTTGTATGTTGTTGATCCGTGTGTAAGTGAGAGAGAGAGAGAGAGATTTTACGGTTCAAGACACCATTTTTGCTTTATTTTTTGTTGTAATTTTGGGGACATTTTTGTGTCAATCTAATCTCCGACATCTCCACTGCATATGAATACTTTAAATAAATACTACCCCCTTTTAGTAACCTTTATGTGTTCTTTGGAGAAAATTGTCTGCTGGTGTGATGGATAACCTTGGTAGGAGGGATATATCCTCCTCACCATACTACCATACTGTAGGTGTGTGTATGTGTGTGCAAAAAGCAATAATTTAGGCAACAGTGAATCTTAGGTGCATTGGGATTCCCATATCAGTACCTCGCTACAGTATAGGCTTAGTCAACTTTTGTGCCAGCAGAGTCAATAAATACTGTAATTTAAATCCTTACTGTACAACAAAATAATTTGGTTACATAAGATAAAAAATGGGAAAAATAGTAAAAATTGTATTATATCTCGTTTATTTAGTGGTCCCAGAAGTAGATAGAGATGGAACTGCGTATTTATGAGATAGGTAAGAGAATGAAACCTTCATATAAATTATTATCTCTGATTTTGTTAGCGTGGATGACGAGGGCGAGGCATAATTATGAAATAGGTAAGAGAATAAAACCTTCATAATATTATATCTGGTTTTGTTAGCGTGGATGACGAGGGCGAGGCATGGGGAGGTGTGTCTGGAGGAGGCGTGGAGGTGGTGGCAGAGGACCTTACCGAGGATTCACTCAAGCTTGGTGCCGAGGGTCTGTATCACAATTGAGTTTTGTGTTTATGATGTGTACTGTATGTGTTTTAATTGTACTGTCTATGTTAAATGATTAATTATACCTTGCTATATCTTTATGATATGTACTGTAGGTGTTTTAATTGTATTGTATATGTTAAATGATTAATTATGCCGTGCTATATCTTGTAGAATAATGATAAAAAGATACATGGAGTGGCTTATTGCAATTCTGTCATAAACCCTGCCTCTCGTAATATAGAAGGAAGGGCATAAAATTTCATTGGTGACGGCAGGAGAGGTCAGGTTTCATGGTCAGGAGCTTATTTAAACATTCACTCCACCTGATTGACTGGATTTATATGGTAACCAGAGGAGCTGTCCACTTAATTGGCAGGTGTGCTAACTATTAGGACATGGGGACTCCTTTCTACATCAACCAGTGGGATAAAAGATGAGAGCAAGGTTATTTACAGTACAAGACCTTTAGATATGCTGTTGTCAGACTAGGTGTACGGTATGGCTATTGAATATTGATGCTTAGGTAAGGAGAAAACAGTGTCCTTCTTGTGAGGGTGAGGGCAAGATCTGTGGTATGATCAGTAAAAAATAGTGTGTTCATGCACATTATATTGCTTGTGCTTCATCCGACACTTCTGTATCATGGTAACAGTATCATATAAAGCAGAATTAATTTTAGTCTTGTTAAATGTAACCAATACCAAGAGCTCATTTTTTTTGTTATACTTCAGCTGGGTTCATGTATGGCTCTGGATCGATGGTGACATCAACTGGTGCCACCCCAACAAGTGACACTCCAGCCACCACTGCAGTCACAGCTATAGTCAGCACAACACAGTCTCAATCCGGGTCTACCAGGGAGGAAGGAGCAGTGAAAGGTCAACCAACACCCCTCCAACAGGCTACTAGACCACTTGAAACTCCATCCACCCCAGTCTCCACTTCCTCCACAAGGTAAGAAGACATAGAGAGATATCATAACACCAAACTCAGTCTCTGTTATTGTGAGGTATGTCGAGAGATGCTGGGGTAATGTAGGCTGCAAAAGTTTATTAGAATACAGACATTACTAGGGCCTACATATCTATGTTGGAAATGGCAGTGTGCTGCACAAGCCCCTAAATGGCAGCTATGACCATTCATTGTTATTCCTTGTTCTCTATAATGGCATAGAGAGAAAACAGAGTGTCAGATTACTGTACCCCCCATTAATATGCATGCTGATTGACGACCATTTGGCCTTCCCTCCCACCCATGGACCACTGACCATGATATGATGATGATAACAATGATGATGGTGATTATGTTTGTTTATGACAACAGGCAATGCAGTTGAAGAATTCTGTGCCATTGAGGAGTTGCATCATCAATATGATCTTCCTCACTTTCAGACCCCTGACGCTTACTGATGTGGCGAGTTTGCAGCGGCACGATATCCAGCAGGGAGAGAGGGTGGGAGTGGAGGGAAGGAGGTCACAGTTTGCTCAACTGCGGGAGAAACAGTCATCCTTCCAGAGTGAACTGTCTGGATTGTCCTTCCATAGCAGGTTCTGTTATGGCAAATAGTTCTCACCCAATCCTAGGATTTGAGATTGTGGGAATTTTCAAACTGTTACAGAGTTGTGTGGTCATGAAACTTTGTCTATAGAGATATTATCCTATTATCACATGTGCAATATATATATATATATAATTTTTTTTTTTTTTTTTTCAGTAAAATATAATTAATTGAATACCATACATTCAGTACCTTTGGTCTAAAGTAAAAGGGGTGAAGAATTTGCTGTAAAGGCTCTTCCTTATATGATGATTATCTTTCAATAGGTCCAGCATTGACTCCCTGCTGGACTCAAGGCAGGCAGACCCAGTGGAGGTGCTGCTCAGTCTGGGCTTCGGTGGCCACAGTCAGGACGGAGTGGCTCGCATCCCAGAGAGGTTCCTTAGGCCTTCCCAGGTGATGTGTGGTGGGGTATTGTTGACCTCTGTCCTTGTCATAGATTATAATTTAACAGTGTCGTCATTTTAATTATGAATGTTTGGGTATGTTAGCAACAGTGTCAGTATGAACTTGTTTTGCATTGGTCCTCATGTATAAAATTCCTCAGGTACCCGGCAACAGTATTGATGACTTCCTGAAATCTGAGGAGGAAATCAACGAGATGATGGAGACGGCAGAGATGATGCCAGGAATCGACCCACAAGGTAGGTGCCAGCACTTTCCTTTTTGTATTGGTGGTGTGTTGGTATGGATGTTTGAACTGTCTTATGATGTGAGTGTTAGTGTGTCGACGATTGCTGCTGTCATTGAGTTGGTGCAAATTGTTAGACCTATATGTCCTCTTGATAATAGTTTAGAGTCTTGCAAATTTTGGGGGGCTTATACCAAGCAGTTTTTTTTTAAGTCACAAGGACTCCTTTATGGTCCATAGATAACCATCATGTGATCTGGTGATTGATTTATATTAGATTTGTCAAGCATTTTATAATCAGCCAAGGAGACACCATGATAATTATTATTGATATTCAAGATGGTGTGTGCTCTGGTTGTGAGGTAAATATTTATGCCATATAAAGCAATCCATACATAAGAATGGTACATCCCTTTGTTCAAACTGCAAAAATACATCAATTCTATCACCAGGTTCACAGGAATAGCTCTTGTCATCTAGGATATGGTCTTAGCATTTGGTCTTTTTGTGTGGAGGATTGGACATGTTATATTTATAGTGACAGTTTGCACCTTTTTATATAATTGAAAATGTTGTGTCAATGAGCTTCTTAAGCGAAGAATGTGTACATATATTTAACCCCTAAAACAAAGCTAGCAGCATATGTATGCGACTGTACTTCTATTAAGCTCAGACAGACTTACTCACTGTAGAAAATTGAGCCCAGTTTGTGCAGTGAACTTTTAAACTCTGAATCTTGTCCTTTGCATGTGACTCTGACTAACTCTTTCAAGGGTATATAATATACTTTATCATGCATATCATTATGTTGATTTCTTATGTTGAAGAGTGACCTCATGCTTCTGTTGTGAACATTTGAGCATGTTCCTAAATGCTCTTTTCATGGTTCAGTGTGTTTATCTGATTGCATTTCATCTCATATTGATGTATTTGTGTTGAAGAGTGAACTGCTTTGCACTGAGAATGTATGTATTAGTGTCGATGTATAGACACAGTTTCTGTTGTAGTTTAGAATGCTTTGTTTTGTTTTTAATTTTGCATTATAATTAATCTCTGGTCCACATTCATTTCCTTTTCAATGTAAAATTCATATGTTCTGTATATGTTTAGTTTTGCATCAAGTTTAAGGAAAGTGTTTATACAATACTTTATATATCTCATGTATATTTTTTTATGTTTTTCTTAAGATAATGTAGAGATGACCTAACTTCCATGCACACAGTTAAAACAGACAGTAATAAGAAAATCCCAAGCAGTGGAATTGTTGATTACTAGATCCATTCCTTCTCAGCTCTACCAATTCCTTACCACTAAAACTTTTTGAGTCGATGCAGAAGTTATATACTCAGCCAAGCCACTGGTCGGAAATTTCTTGCCATTTAACTGTGTGGTGCAGCAGTTTGGTCAGCTGTGCAGTTATTATTTGTGGTGTTAGCTTTAGTAATGAGAGAGTGCTGAGGTAATTTGGTATTATGTTTTGTATTACTCCTAATCCCTGTACTTTTGTTACTTTCTCAGTGGTGACTAGCAACTCACTACACTCTATTACTGTCACCTTTAGCTTAAACTAGGATATAATTTGTTACTCTGTCTCAGGTTACTGTTATGTTTGGAGTTTCATTTTTATTAACAATAACATCTGTAAATTTGTTTTCCATTTTATTATAGCACAGTATATGGAATGATGATTTTTTCCCCTTACATGTAAATTCACCATTTCAGAACAGCATGGTTTCATTTTATGTTTGATAAGAAGTGTTGCACAAATGTAATGTGGCAAGGCAAGACAGTGCATCACCTGTATATATCTCATATAAGAATCTTGAATGTGGTATGCATTACAAAAAGGGTGACTTTTCCATTTAGCTTATAATATACATGCATATGAAAGAGGTTTATATGAATACACCAGTAAAAAATTTCAAAATGTAACTTTATCATCATTGAAGACAGGCATTATTAAATAAGTTTTTCCTTCACCAAGTGAAAAAGTGTGCTTTCTGCCTTCAGATGAAAAGAAAAGGTTCTCACCCTTGTTGTATTCATGCTTTTTCTTACAAGAATTCTAGATCCAGTGTACATGGACACAAATTCCTTAACTCATGAATGTATCAGCATGTTATAGAGTACAGTATGTGTTGTTGCATTGGTTGAATTAAGTGTAAAATATTGTTTAGTGAAACACAATATATAAACAAGATAAAAATTCTTCTAATGTTTATTATGTAGCTCTAATACTGGTACTAGCCATAAGTTTCAAATTTTTTAATTAACTTATACTGTATTTCATTGCCCTGGGAAAGCCCTGTTTTTTTGAGGTTTGGTACAGTGAGGTACAGTACAAAGGTTACAGGTATATTTAGGAAGATGATAAAGAACATACAGGTTAGCATGGACATACCGAGGTCACTGCATAGTGGTGCTATCTCAACTAGATATATATAGAATAATTATTATGATATGAAGGAAATGCACATCAATACCATTATACTGTAGTATAATGTAGTGTATGTGTTTGTATACTTATGTGTTCTGTAGCTTATGTATTTTGTTTTTGTCAGTGAAGTAGTAAAGATATATCAGTAAGAAGTTGTGCAGTACTATGGTGTAGGTGTTGTTATTTTTCACACACTTGGTATTAGTGAGTAATAGTGTGTAGTGTTTGCATGATTTTTAGAAGTGTATAAAACAAAAGTATTGCATGAGGGAGTGTTAAGGCATGAGTATGAGAAATCGAGAGTGACGGCAGTAGTGATGGATGTGCAGGAAGGCCAGAAGAATATGGTATAGTATAGAATGTAGAATAGTTATGCAGTGAAGTGAGTGTTGTGCAGTACAGTATCAGCATGTAGTGTAATGTGGTAAAGCGTGTTGTAGGTGATTAGTGTTGTACAGTATAAAGAATTCGTAGTAGAGTGTAGTTTAGCAGTGTAGTGCAATGTACTTGTTTAGTGTACTTTAGTGTGGTATATTATATAGCATACATTGTGTAGTTTTGTGTTGTGTTCTTGTAGTATATGGTTAGTATTGTACAGGTAGCACTATATAGTACAGTATTATGGCTGGTGTAGTTTAATGTGCAGTAGTTTAGTTTAGTTTAGTGCAGGTGTGTATTGCTATTTAATGTTCTAGACTGGAAGGGTAACTAGGCAGAGTGAGCAGTAGGGGTCCCATACCATTACAGGGATAGTTGGGCGAGGGGGCCTCTCCCCCCGGGGCCGCCGCTACCTCCGTCGCCGCCGCCTGCGTCCCCAGTCACCCCAACCCTCGGTCCGCTCAGCCCCGGCCTCCCTACACCACTGGCACCGACACCGCTTCCTCTCGGTCCAAAAGGAGTAACACCCTCCACAAAGCTAAAGAAGTGCAGCCAGTTTTGATGTAAATGAAGGAATTTTAACGTAAGCAAAAGTGTATTTGAGAGATAAATAGAAGCTAATTAGATTTTGATATTGATGGAAATTGAAAAATGATGAAAACCTGATTTGATTTACAATGAAAGGAAATTAGAAAACTTGACAAAAACTCCCCTTGATAAATTATTAGTCCCATCAACAATACAATAGAAGGAAACAGAAGCTAGACTGGAAGTAAAATTTGTAGGTCTTATTGATGCAGCAGTATTTTAGAATATTTGCACTTCATTTGCAGCTTCAGTTGTGTATCGGGTTCCTTCTGTTGTATTGTTAAAAGGTGAGAAAACTACAGTAATTGTAGTGGATCTATTAACTCATTAATAATGCTAGTGAGAAACAAGAGTATTGTAACTCAGTACAGTATTATGACACAGAATCAAAATGAACTTAGACCAATTATTATAGTTTTACTGTATCTTGGAATGTGAGACAGTGAAGCTTAGCATATGGAAATTACCATATGGTTTGGAATGTTCGAATATTATACTATGTATACAGTATATCATTTTATGGTAATATGTTGAAAGTGATGTAAAACTACTTCCATGATGGGGCAGCACGAGATGAATGTGCACGTAATCTCCAGAGAATAATGATGAAAAATTCCAACTGTTTATAAGAAGTTTATGAAGAAACTGTTGTAAACATTTTTGCATCACAGCCCAGCATATTAACAACTGTGTGTACATACATTACACAAACAATTATGTAATCACTAACATGCACAGAAAAGTTGTTTTTTTGTGTGCTTTATGTGTGTTGATAATTTCTGTTATCATTTTAGTAAGCTATCAGATGGACAGTTTATCTGAAATTCCCATTCTTATCAATAAATTAACTGTAGCATTAAAAAAAAAAGTCAATTGAGAGTCTATATTGATGATAGATTATTTCATATTTCCTTAACATTGGCAACAAAGGCTCCTTGTCATTGCTCATAATAATGTTTGTTGAGTACAATGTGTGTAAAATTTACTTTTCATGGTATAATGTGTACCCTATATATGAGTTCTAAGTACCATTGTATCCAGTGCTCAAAAGGTCCATGGTAGTTTACAAACTTTCCCACAACACTGCAATACATGATACAGTAGTTTTGCACTCAAAACAGCTTTGTATAGTTTGCTTACCACCAAGCTCTTTCGTTAATTCTCAGTGTACTGTCACCTTATCATACAACTGGTACTGTGATTGGTGTCTTAAGGAATACTTGGCACACATTATATACAAGTACTGTATGTGATGTATATGAGCAGGACCAACCCAACTCAAGACAAGCATATCATGGTGTCAGGTCTACCTTGAGCTGCCATCCACTCTTCCAGTTCTAAGTAAAGGAGAAAACATGTATTGCACTTTTGTTCGAGGCAGCTGAACCTGTAAGTAGGTAGATATTCGTACCCTCTTAATATCATGTATTGTAAGTACAGTATTATCCTTTCTGCCAATGTTGCAGCTGGCATCACTAAGAAATGACCAGTATTCTTAAATAGTATAGGGGTGAATGACTGAAATATAAGTATTTGTCCTTGAGTAAATATTTCTGTAGAGCAGGTAATGTCTACCAGAGAAAGAAGCCAACATATCACACGTACTGTCAGCTCAACACAGCTTTTGAGTGGTCATGTTATATAATAATGGCTGTACAGTACTAATAGTTACATATTAAATGGTGCTTCCTCTTCTATAATATGTACTATTATATAGCTGTAATATAAAAGCACATGTTAAAGGTTATTCTGTACTATATTTAGCATTGTTACAAACTAATACCACTGTGACCTTTTAAAAGCATGAAGTGTGACTATAAGATAATAGAAGGTTGTGGTGTGTTGTATACTTGTGTGACTAAGCATACTGTGCCCTGTTTCAGTAGGAGTGGGAAGGCTAGGTGGAAGGAGAACACATACCAATGCTAACAGTTGACAATAATGATAGAAAAATCCAGCTTTATGTCTCAATCTGTGTCTCTCTTCCACCAAGCCTTTCTAATCAATGTTCGGAAGTTACCCCATACTTCGTGCTTGTTAGATCATCTCCTCTCTGTTTGTGTTGTCCCAACCTGCCTTTCTAGATTTTAGGGTCATATGATGGCATGTGGCCTCTCTGTTTGCGTTGCCATGAAGTAACATCTCGTTTGTTACTTTTTCACTTTTTGCTTTTCTATTAATTTAAAAGATGAGTGGGTGGATCCAGGAGTTTGCAAAGGGTTCATATTCAATTGGTTAGCCAAGTGTTGTAATGGGATAGGGATTGCTTCCTTGCGGTCACCTTCTGAGTACTGTTCCCTCTATAATGTTTTCATTACTGGCTAAATTTTTTTTTTTTTTTTTTTTTTTCCCCAGAATTTAATGTGAGTAGTCCAAACAAAATCCCCCAAAATTCTTTCTTTAATTTTTGCTGTGTAGATTAAATGATTTTATAATATTGCAACATTAGTCTGTGAAGCATGAGAGGAGGAATGGTACACCTTCTTTTTACCAAATTTCTCTAAATAACTTCATGCACTTTGGTTCATGTTGTGAGAGCCAGTCATGAATCATCTGTCCTCTCAGAAATCAAAGCATTCACTGGGTCCAATTCTTAAGCTATATCCTGTTAAGTGCAACATGATGAATGTGTTTCTCTTCATAAGATGGTAGTAGTGCAATGCAATTGTGGAAGGAATTTAAGACTGAGAAATCTGCTCTTGCAGTGGGACACCCTGTACAATGGCATATGGTTCACTAGTGTGTGTGAGCTTTGCATGTACTTCATATCTTGTTGCTGCTGTTTGTGATGAATGAGAGTGACATGGGTGTGGTATTTCCCTCCTCACTTTATGCTGCTATTGGTGTGAGAGTGAAAGTGATGTAGGTGACTCCCAGTGTGTTGTGGTAATACTGTATGTCCTTCTCATGCCCTCCTCACTTGTCATCACTTCCTGGCCTTAAAGTGTTCATACTTCTAGTTATAAACTCAAGTAGCTGTGTTAGCATACCTTGTAGTTGGCTCTGAATTACCAGACAGTTGGTGAGAATGGTATGAAATCTCACTTCATTCATGGACACCTAAAATCCTGCCAAAATATAGTTATATTGGCTAGAGGGAAGTTTGACTTTGCTCTCAGGCTCATCACTCAGGATATGGATATCCAAACGATACCCAATGATTGACACAGCTGAACTCCAGATATTTGAATATGTTTATCCAGATTTGAAAGACTTAGGGACTGATTAACTGAAGCAGTATTATAATAGATGCCACACATGCACCAGCCAAGCCTGAGAGTGTTAATGTGGAAGACAAACTGATTCATTCATGTCATGAAAAATTTATTGGAAAGGAAAGTTTGTAGGAGCTCAAAATGGCTATTTTCATATCCTAGATCACTGTGAAGCCCATATTCAAATCTTAGCCGTGACAGAAAAACTTAATTGAGCATATCTGATCATATCTGTTGAAATGTGATTCATAGAGAATAATCTTATGCATAAGCAAATTGTGTAGTGAACTCAAGGTTGGCAGTATGGCTCTTAGCATAGAAAATTGAATTAAGTAAATTTATACAATTTTAATTTGTATTAATGACACAGTGCTTCAGAATTATAATTAAGAAGTGTATTTTTACTCTTATCCAATTCATGTGAGTTTGGTACTATTGTACAGTACCTAAGTCTGATAACTTTTTTTAGGTACAAATTAGATTAAATACATTTGTCTGGTTTAAAGTACCATCTAAAACAGTTGATATTATTAGATATCTGGCACATGAATTATACTGAACTTTAATTTTGTCATGTTTATAAAGTACTGTATTACTGATTGGGTTATGATCTTTTAGCCTGGTACATCGATGAGTCAGCTTTTCAGTATCCTGTCTGTATGCTATTCCCCAGTTGAATTTAATGTACCATTTGGAAGTAAAAATACAACCACAGCACATTGGTATGATACCTGTGCTATTTACTGATCTCAGTTAATAAGTACTCTTGAGGTGCCTTCTTACTTGTAGCTGAGAATCTGACAGTTACCTGACAGTTATCCTTTATCTCAATTTTAAGCTTTCATGAAGAAAGTATTTAGCTTGTTATGACTGTTGAGAGACTATTGAAGTTATCATTGGGTACATAAAAAAAGTTTAACATTATATAAGAGGCTGTGTTATGTAGTGTCTCACATAATATAATTCTATCAGATTACGATTGGATTAAAAAATATATTTGTACCAAAATACATGGTAGGTGGCTGTGCTTCATAGGATTGAGAATAAAAATTAAGATTCTTGTTGCATAGGCGGATCATTCACAAGTGAGTACTTTTTTACAGTTTCATATGGTATTTCTCAACCATTTACCTATTAGAAGCCTTCTAGATGTGTAATGGATCAAGCAGACTGTTGTGTGTCAGTCTTTCCTCTAACCAGCAGGGTTTTCACAAAGTTCCAGGTCTCGTACTTTAATATTTCCCTATTCATGTCTTTTGTAGTAACTCCCATGTAACATCTTTCCTGACTTTCTTAATTCCCCATCTTTGTAGAGAAGTTATGTTCAGATTATCTTTCATGGCATTTTTAGCAATTCCTTTTTTAATACAGTACAGTACTGAAGAAAGTGTATGTTATTTCTCACTACCCATCACTTACTTTGACCTAGAAGGAAGTGTACTGTACATCATGTCCCACTATCAGTTAACTGTACTTGCTCTGAACTCTATCTATCTATCTATCTATAGCTCCGACGCCTCGTTCCCTCCGGGGTAGCCACGGCTTAAGTGTCTCCAGTTCTCCCTGTTCCAACACTCCCTCCTTACTTGTTCAAGCCCTACTCTGCCCCTCACGTTTCTCTCCTTTACATACTCTTCCACTCTGTTCTGCCATCTGACCGGAGGTCTGCCTCTCACACCAGGTCCCACAACTTCACTTCCATACACCTTCTTTACAAATTCCTCTCCTTGCATTCTCTCCACATGTCCAAACCATCTCAATGTATCACGTTTCACTCTCTCAACCACTCCACACTCAATACCAATTGCCTTCTCACTCATACCACATCTCTCATATACACTCTCATTACTTTCTCCATCCCATCTCTGAACTCAACTCATTGTTATCAATAATACAATCAATATCGTAAGCTAAGGGTTGACTTGTTACACAGAATGAATCTTTATATATATATATATATAAATATATACAGTATATAATTATAGGATATAGCATAATCACTGTGAGATGTTTCCACTAATCATAAGACTCGATAGCATGTAAGGTGTAGGATGCCATATCTACAAAGCTTTAAGGAGCCGTTGCATTGACTTTCATATACAATACTGTACTACCAAATATCAAGTTCTGTCCATAGCTGGTTACTCGAGACACCATACAGTACTTTCCAATTAGTCGAGGCTGAAGGCAGCAATGCATAGTCATTTAATACACAGACCTTACCTTCCTGTGCACGGCTGACACACATACAATTCGTACCAGTCATCTCATATATAAAGAATGCCGTACTCAGTTACCCAACATTGATACATTTTATATCTAACAATAACTAATGCTTCTGAAGGCATTACTGTACATTTAAGTACAGTTAAAATGAATATGAATCTCTAATGATCTGAAACTTTCCATAAGATGAATATAATGCACCGCGTATGCGAGTCAACCGCACACAAGAGGACCAATAAAGATCTCTCCTGCTGTAGATAATGAAATTTGGTTGATGTTAGAAGCTATCAGTAGGTCATGTGTGGATGTGATATTTTTATACCTCTACAGCACAATACATCACCACTCCAGTATTATTAATGATGTTATATAAATGCCAGAAACCATGTTACTGTATTATTATTATTATTGTTATTTATTATTATTATGATTATTATTATTATTATAGGGTGTAGCTTTACAGTACAATATCCCATATCCTCCTTCGAACAATATTATGGTGGAACCTTGAAGAAGTGTACGAGCTTCAGAAGCAAAGCTACACTAAGGTTCATGTAGACTTACTCCCCTCCCCCCATTGTGTTTGCTACAGTCCATTAAAAGTCTTTGGGTGAGGACTGTTGATCATCTTGTTGCTCATTTCTCCACACTTACTGGCTCATCAGCTTACTCTTAGGCACATGATATTATTACATATCTCTACTGGATGTTCATTATGGCTTTTGGTGAATAATTAGTTACAAAATTATAACCTAGTGAAGAAATTATGGATGTGAAAATTAATAACAACCTGCATTTAGAGATACGAACGTCTGCATTTGTGTAATGACCTAAAGTAACACACAATGCAGTGTGGTGCAGTGTACAGTTGTATACTTTTTGCAACACCATTCAGCCACTCTCCAAACCTGGTAACAGTTGGATGCATAGAGTAGGCAACGCTTCATATAAAGGTCACTTTCCTTACTGTGATATTCAAAATGGACTGTAGCCATGCATTCTAGCCTCCCTCATCCCCCCCTCGTATGTTGCTTGCCATATGTTGTTTGTTTGTGTTGATACAGTACTTGTTAATTATTTCCCTGTATCGTGAGAGGGTGTTACAGCGACTCTAAAGTTTATGATCTGAATTTACGGGTAGAGTTCCCTGCTTGACTCCAGACTTGATGCTTTAACAGAGTAATATTATGAAGACTTGCTCATTTTCTATGTGTGTATGTGTATGTACATGCGTGTGTGTGTGTGTGCGTGCAAGCGCCGTCTTGTAATTTGATCTGATTATGGAGTTTTGTATATTTATCTTTATTTTCCTACAATAAATTTCTTAGGTGCCATACATGAACGCCTTCACTTTTAGTTATGGATTACAGTTTGGATTCATGACATTATGTAAGTCTCATCTAAACACTCATCATCTGTATCACTCATCATCACTGTCAACCATGAAGTGAAGTATAGTCATTTTAACCAAGAGTGAGACAAGTCTTTAGAGGTCAGCAAAGAACTTTATTCGTAATCTCAATCCCTTGTTGTTCCCTCTGTTAATTGTTACTATTAAGGTCAGAGTTACACTGTGTTTATTCCATCATTTGTTGTTCTTCTGAAATAAAGATTGATCATTATGCCCTGAAATTATCCTTGCTTCATCGGGCTGAATAGCGGCCGGTTGTTTATTGTCATCATTTGGGTGTTATGTCTGTGGCTCCTATTCACAGGGTTAGACATTCAATGGGGCTCTTCCATTTTTCTCGTATCTTTAGCTTTCTCTTTTTAATCACCAAAAGTTCTAGTTCCTCTTTCTCTCCAAGTCTTCTTCAATCTTCCCCACAATTGTCTCTCCATCCTCCTCCATAATAATTTCATTGCATATCAGACTGTCCTCATCTCCTAACCAATAGGAGATATTATAATCAGTATAAAATCCTTTCATCTTGGAGGGGGTCAAGCATTATCCATTGGGACTCTTCATCGACAACTGTAGGCTACCTGTCCTTTATAACTGTAAATGAAATGGAACCATGGAAATTATCACTTATATGTCTTAGATGGTGTAGGACTGGCTGGCTTCAAGAGTAGGGCTAATATGTTTTTATTAAGCTAACTGCTCATCTTTCTTTCTCTAAGCTGTCTTCCTATCTTCAGGCTGGATTCATGGGGCAGGGATCCTCGGATTGATAGAATGCTTGTATTCTCTCCCAGCTTTGTGTCTCTGGTCTATTTTAATAATAATAATAATAATATGGCCCCACATAAGAAAAGCCACAGTTTCAGAGATGACATTGACTCCATAGACACAGCAGTTGGTAAAGTTATTGTACCAGTCATTGTCACAGTGTTACCCATTTCACTTTTCTGGTGCAGCAGTTAAATTTAGAAGGTGGTACTTGACTAGTAGCTGGAATTTTCATTCTTAGGGTAGAGTGTCAGGCAAGCTTGACTGAATTCTAACACCATTTTATTACCATTCCAAGCTGTGCTTATTGTAATAAAGGAATCGAGGCAGTAAGTTCAGCATATTTTCCATTGGTGTGTGTGTGTTTGTATGTATGAGTGAGAGGATGGTGTTTCTCATATTGTCTTAATTTTAGACTTGCTTACCCTTATTCAGTTTTACAGTTGGTTTATATTCATATGGATTAATTTTCTTTGTCTTTACAGTATCTATAGTTTAATTTTTTGCATAAGTTTGCTCAAACTCCGAATTTTCTCTAGTTTCCTTATTATTTTTCAGTTTTGTGGTAATAATGGCTATAATGATAACTTCTTCATATTTCTGTGTTTTTGGTCTTCTTCAATAATATAATTTTGATCTGCATCTCATTACTTTAAAATACACAGTCATCCCAAAAAAATTTAATTATCTACTAAGCAAGGTAGGGAATCTGGTTTGTACCATAGTTTGGAGAAAATAGTGTCCCTCCAGTTTACCCAAAGGAGATATCCCCCTGAAGGAAACAAAATTAATAATATGTTGTGGAAGTTAGAGGCTGGAGGGCTCATTTGTTTATCAGTCAGACCTTCAAGGAGTTCAGAATAATTTTTATTGGACTGCATGCATGGCACTGAACAATGCTTTTGCTTTTACTGTACAGTACATTAACTAGTACAGTCTACAGTAGCTGAATTTTTTGTTTAGTTCTTTATCTTGTAGAGATGAGTTGTTTATTTTATTTATGTTGCTATTTATGATTTCTCCTTTTCTTTCCTGTGTGTGTGTTTGTGTACGTCCGTGCGTGCATGTGGATGAATGTTGTGGGATGTCTGGAGCAGCACTGAGAAGAGCCTCGGTGGCCACAGTGTCACCTCTAATGTCACAGCTTCTGGAGAACATACGTGAGAACCGGGGCCAACAGCAACAGCAGCAGCAGCAGCAGCAGCAGCAGCAGCAGCAGCAGCAACAACAACAACAACAACAACAACAACAACAGCAGCAGCAGCAGCAGCAGCAGCAACCCCGGTCCGAGGAGCCAGCTGCCCCCCCACCACCACCAAAGGAGAGCGGCCTCAAGAGATTCAATCAAATAGCCAGGCGGATGGTTGTCAAGAGTTCAGTGATGAATACCCTGGTGGCTAACACACGCCCTTCACGACTCTCATCGGTACTCAACCCTGAAAACAGGCGTCTATTGGACCTCCAAGGCCAAAAATCCCCGGAGGTCCCCAGAAAGAGGCTCATCATTGGTCAGAACTCGTTTGATTTAGACCGTGATGGCCAACTGCTTAGTGACCCTGAGCTTGGGGAGGAACCTCACGATGAGAATAAGGAAGAGGAAAAGGAAGAAGAGGATGATAAGGATGAAGAAATGAGTGAAGGTGAGGAGGAAGGGGTGAGACGTCATGCTCAGCTACAGAAAAAGGACTCTGTATGGTCCATGGCCAGCTCAGCAACAAGTGTGGACAGCAATGAGGAGGACCTGATAGATCAACGTCTCCGGCTACAGCGTAGTCTTCATCACCATCCTCCACACCGACACCACCAAGATACACCAACCTCACCATCTGATTCACTGGACTCTTCCACCATGGTAGGTATATACTTATTTCAGTTACTTTATGTTCTACACACACACACACACGCTAGTCATGTGTATAGTACTGTACAGTATATGAATAATGAAAATCTTAAATTTCCCTCCATAATAATGTATTTTACTGGGAACATTACATTGGACTGTATCATGGTTGTAAAGCTTATATCTGGGACCCATCAGATTCTCACAATTGGATACAAAAATATCATAGTGTCTGTGTGTCCCTGCAGCCTGGAGGGTCAGCAGACACTTCAGGGCGTCGGCGACCACTGCTGAAGCGGCTGATCAGCAAGCGTATGAGCACAACCAGTGGCCGGGAGGTGGATGAACGAATCTCTGAGGAGGAATTGGAAGAGGAGTGCTCTGGTATTGGACAGGATACCATCTGTGAGACTGACCATTCCGTGCACAGCTGTAGTGATTCTGGCAGCTTCCATAATGCTCCCCAGCAGCCTCCTCCTCCTCCTATGACCTCACAGCATCAGCATCTTTCCCAGTCCTGTCCAAATCCTATACCCACCCAGGCCTATCCTCACCCTTGTCCCATTGCCTGCCCTCACTCATATAACAGTAGTACCTTAGCTCCACCACAATCATACCCTCACCTCCATCACATTCCCTGCAGCAATAGCCACACTGTACCTCATTATCCATGTCACTACTCCTCCACCATCACCCCTCAACCTCATCTTCCTCCACAAATCATTGCTCCAACTGTAAGGTATTTACCCCCCCAAAACATTACAACACACGGACACCAAGCTCACCACTTCCCTAGCCCCCTCCCCTATCCTCCTGGCAAACCGCTTGCTCCCAGTGATTCACACAGCTTACAGACGTCAATGAGAGAGCAGACACCAGGTTATCGTGGGACAACTGGGCTGCAGAGACAGGAGTGTGTAGATGAGACTGATACCAGCTGCTTCCATCTACATGACCATCAACCGGTTAAATTGTTGGAGGAACAGGTCTGTTGTTGGCAGAGAACTGCTTGAGAATTTTGCATGTGCCAGCCAGATACTCTTACTGTACAGTTGAAGACAATTTTGAGGTCTACATTCATCCAGAAAGACAATATTTTTGTACTTTTTTCTTCCTTGCTTTTAGATAAATGCTTTACGAGTATACTGAAAATGGTGAAAAAATTTATGAATTACAGATGCTGTATACCCTATATTATCATTCTACCTTTGGGCATGGGTTCCATATTCACACTGATAAGTAGGTTATCATCATTATTTACACACTCACATGTTGTAACAATACTGTCCTATACCTGTATAACACTGTACCTTGCAACAGGGTCAAAATGGTGGTAGTGAGAGTGTGGGGCGAGGGGTGCGCGTCGGTCACAGTGGCGGCACGGGGCCTCTTTGCCGGTCTGGCAGTGCTCAGTCCGACTCCTCAGGCTTCATGGATGGAGAAGGTGCAGAGGGAGAAGGTCGAGCTGGTCCCTCCACCTCCTCACAATCTGTACTGCCCATCACCTCTGCCAACCCACCAACACGTCCACCTGCTGTACATTCCCAGGTGAGATCATGTTGAAAACTTTTTAACTTGACAATGTATACAAGTACAAAGAAAGCTATATGGTACTGTATATGGTTACTATAAAGATTGTTGAGCAGTTTTTCATTAGAATTCAGAACTGTCATGGCTATCCATTATTGAGGAGTTTCCAGTATAAGAATTTTCATTATGTCGAGGGTTTACTATCTCCTCTGTTGTTGAGTTTTTTTGTGGTCATAGCAATAGAATGTAGAGAATCATTACCCATCTGTACCTCTACCCAGAAACCAGCATGGGTTGGGATCTGGATTACTTTAGTTTTGTCTTCTCTCTTATAGACAGGTTAAAGCCTACAACGGACTGTAAATCTACTATCATAATATTGGTAGTGACTTCCGACTTTCATGTCTCTCATCTTTCCTCTTTTGTACCATGTTTTTCCGTAATACACTATACCGTAAAACACCCTAACTTCGGACAGCGGCCAAACTTTGGACATTTACCGAAAAAATGTAATAATTCAAGTGTATTGGAAGAGAGTGTTATATTTACAAAAAATAATGATGTTGGTAGGTAGGGTAATCTTCAAAGACTATTTGTATAAATTCTATTACACTAGCTTGAATATATGTGTGTGAAAAAATTTGATGAATCCAATGGAAAAAGAATCTGCATTTTTTAACCCTGCAAAACTTTGTTCAAACAGAAAAAAGCGTTTCAATTGTAAAAACGTGCAAGGTATGATTATACGAGGAAATTGCTGTACATACTGGGTAGTAATCTATTTTAAAATATATGCATGCATACCTTTGCTATGATTGTTTTAATAAATATTTCTTTATTTTACAGAAAAAATTCCTAGCTTCGGACAGACAAATTACTTAAGTCAAATACATTCCAAACTTCGGACAGGCAATATATATTAATGTTAAAGTGGCTCATTATATAAAAAGAAAAACATGCCTAAAACATCGAAATCTCCAACAAAAAGGAATAGAGTTTACACAAGTATAGTGTCCAAGAGTGCCCTTGAAAAGGCTAAAAATGACGAAATTAGCAAGAACAGGAGTGTGCGCAAAGCAGCAGAAAAATATAAATTTAAAAAGAGCTGCATTTGGTGTGTTACTCCCTCAATATGTGGTGTATAAAGCTATCCATCCCAATGGATGGTTTGAGGCGTGTTCATTCGATGACCGGTTCCACAAAATAATCCTGCCTTATGCTAAAGGCATGACAGGTAGAGTTGTCATTTGACAAGTATAATATCTCCTTTCTTCTCTTACCACCTAACTCCACACACTTGACCCAACCTCTCGATGTTGCTGTATTCCGGCCTCAAAAGTGCACTGGCGTAAGATCCTTGAGAACTTCAAGAAATCTACTGTAGGTAGGCTGAATGTTTCCTCACCTAAAGACTGCTTCCCATCACTACTGACCGAGCTGATAGATAAAGTTAAAGGGACCATTGCTGCCAACCTACATAGTAGGTTTAGGAAGTGTGGCATTTATCCTCGTCATCCACAGCAATCCATCTCAAGACTTCCTGAAGAAACAAACCAAGTTACAGCTGATACTGGTACCGGTGCCACACCATCTACTGCCTTAGACAGTTCATTGGTGGAATTGTTGAAGGAAATGAGGCATGGAACCAGTCAGTCAAGCTCAAGTCCAGCTACACCGGTGACGAAACCAAAGCGAAAGAAAAGGTTGACTGTGTCACCGGGCATGAGTATTACTACAAGGGCACTGCAAAAAGAAACAGAGAGCCAGGGTGAGGAAATTGATGATCCACAACCCCAGCCACTGCAGCCAGAAGAGGAAACACTAGAGATTGCAGCACAGCCTTCCACGTCCACATCTGTACCCAACCATAAAGCACCAGCATCTCCCCAGACAGTCATCTCTACCCAAACTATTGGGGATAAAGCTGTTGCCTCAGCTTGTGTAGTTGTGAGGGTTCCCTTTGATACCAAAGACAGATACGTGTATCAATACGTGTAGCAATATAATGCTACCATTGTTAGGGTAAAACTAGAAATAATTGTAAGTTTTCTCAAACACGTTCAGGGTACACCTCACACATTTGTGTACCCAATAATTGCTGACAGCAGTGACATAGACAAAGAGGATATAGTGAAGGTTTTACTAGAACCAACGCTTGACTGCAAGCAAAGGATGATTTTTTATGTAGATGTCAACCTTTGGCCTAAGTAATGATACCGGTACCCTAATAATGTGTGATATAGATCTGCAAGATTGTCAGTACTACCAGTACTAAAGTTATTGCCTGTAAGGTGCTACAATATGGTGCCTTAACCAGGAATGAGTGTTATTTTGAAGAAAAAAGTGATACTATTTATTTAGTTAAGTATAATTATACAGGTAACCCAGTCAAGGAATACCGGTAGTGGGTGTGTTTGTCATTAGAACCTGTAAGAAGTATTCGACATTGTATTATGTTATTTCAATATGCATTTGTTGAGTCAGTGAGGTAGCTACTTGATAATTAAGTGAAGTTTTATTTAGATAAGAGGCCAGTTCCTCTTACTGTTTTTTTTTTTTTTTTTTTTTCTTCCTGAAAAAGTTTCTGAATAGTTCTTAGTTATATCTATGTCCAGAATACCTCACTACAATGTGATATGATGCAACTTATTGTGATCTCAGTTTTTGAGCTTAAAAAAGAACCTATTTTTGGATATATCTCTTTAAATATGTATAACTTGGGCCATGAATCCGCCACATTTTTTTTTTTAATGCTCCTCAAGTGTCCGAAGTTTGGCCAGTGTATCCAGAGATCGATGCTATTAACCATTCTCATGTATAAAGGGCAAATGCATGGATGTCCAAAGTTTAGAAGAGCTGTCCGAAGTTAGGAAACTTCTTCCTAACTTCGGACACTTGAATATGAAAAAAAAAAAAAGCTCAACTTTAGCGAGGCTAATTTTTTTATTTCAGTATATGTATTCAGTAGGTACTCTCCCTGGCTACCACATGACACCAACAGGAATAAAATTGCACCATTTTAAACAGAGTTATTCATTAATACACATAAAAAATATCCGAAGTTAGGGTGTTTTACGGTACCTAACTCTTGTGCACTTACATTATTATGTTCCTTCATCATCATTCCAAACTTTTCTCATTTATTTTGCTTCATCACAATGCTGTACTAAACATTTCTCATATACAGTATTGCTTCATCATCACACTAAGCACTCGTATGATTATTCTTTATCATCATGTTAAGCACTTCTCAAAATTTACATCATAATTTTTTTTTTACCTTATATTCCTTTTTCTTCCTTCCAGTCTAACAGTGGCCCTCACATTGTAGACTTCACATTTATGTTTTCATTCTGTATTGAGTAACTCTTGTCACTGTTTTTAAAGGTACACATGGGTAAAAGCAAAGTGATGTAGACCTGTTTTTGAGAATTGTGCTAGTGATGCACTTCACTATTTTTTTATATTTCACTTATATGCACCAGTAGAATAGTTGCAAAACTGTAACCCACTTGTATTTCGGTTCAGTTAACTATGATTAAGTTCTTAGTATAACTTGCAGGTACTGGTGTAGGGAATGTAGTGTGTAGGATTGACATTAAATAAACAAATATTTATTAATTTTAAAAAGTAGAGTAGCAGAGTGTGGTATGGGTAGTGTGGGTGCATGTGGTGGTGGTGTTGACGGGTGCGTGTGTACAGGGTGTGAGCTGGTGGTGCTGGAGCCGTGACAGTGGGTGCAGCGTGGACACCGTGCGTCATGTACCACTCCCGCACTCATACCCCACCAACCACCGTTCAGACCAGCCAGCGGAGGGCATTCTGGGCTCTCCCAGTGCTTGCCAAGCCATCCATTCCTCAGCCAAGCCGACCACCAGCACTCCGACTCCCAACAGCCGACACTACCACCTTCGTCATTCCCACAGTCTGGATAACTGCCCCTCTAGTCAACACCACAGTAATAGCACCCTATCCAGGAACCCAGCTTTCTACTCTAGTCGTAGTCTAGACATTTCCCAGTTATCTGCATTCCACCCGTATCAGTTGAAGACCAAACACACGACAGCCAGACACAGTCCACTATGCCAATACTGCACTCAGATACCTAGCAGGCCCATAATTCCATCCCATGATACCATTGCCTCACCTGACCCTTTAGCCACACCACCCCCCTTCCCCTTGCAGTCAGGTAGGTGGGTGAGGCAGAGACGACATTCCCTTCCTGAGCCTCTCTCAGCCACTAGTGTTCTTGACATGACCACTGCCACCCCCAGCCACCACCACCAATCACAGTCAACTCGGTGGTGGAGGACTGAGGGTGGTGAGCAGGTCTTCCCTCCCCCCCACAGCAGCAGCTCAGCTAGCACCCCACCTGCCCCCACCCCCTTGTTGTTGTTGGACCCCACCCAGAGTAGGAAGCTCCGGCGTTCTTCTACTGCACCCCTCAGTACTACCACTCTCCGGTCCCCCCACCCAGACCCAAGTGTAAGTCATTGAATTTATAGTATGCTGACCTCATTATAATTATGGAGTTGGGGACTTTTATATATGGGACTATAACCACTGTCTGGCCTCCCTCTGCCCATGATACAAGCCTACGGAGTGTCAAATTCTTCTAAAGCTTTCATTTTCTATACTGTACCAATGAGAGCTTCAGAGCAAAAGAATTGATACTTCCAAGTTTTATCGCAGGGAGGAAGGATTGATAGTACAGTAGATGTTTGGTGTCCTGTGAGATAAAAGACCCCCAACTGTACCTTGTTACAGATATGTATAAATGCTTCTGTTGCAATTGTATATTATCTAATAATCTCACCAAATTAGCTATACTATACTGTGTAATTTATTGAAGAATCATTATACTGTATTTAAAAAAAAAATGTTGTTGAAATAATTATGTATTTCTTATTGACTCTGAACTGTATTTAATTTTTTTTTTTTTTTTTTTTTTTATGTAATGCAGGTGATGCTGATCTCATTGGAGTCATATAAGCAAAAACTGCTAAAACAAGAACAGTTATCACAACAGCTGTATGATCTGGCAAGTGAGAATGCCAGCTGTCCAGCCAGCATCCAGCAGCTGCATGTGCAACTGAGAAGCATCCAGGAGATCAGGGCAGCCATCCGGGCAGAGGTGACATACATGGAGCAGCTGATGGTGGGGGCTCAGCCACACACGTTCAGTCAGTCGTGTCTCAGTCATGTCCTTGCACAGGTTGGTCAACCCACGCACACACCATAACGGAAGAATAAAATTTTATCCCCCAAAGGAAACCGCAGAGCTCTTCTTGACATGGATATTAATGAGAATTAAAAGAGTTTTATCTTGATGATACAGTATTCCATATATGTAGTTCTATGAAACCATTGTGTAGAAGCAAAGTGATGATGAAGTGACTCCCATATACTGTATATACAATTCTTCTTGTGTTCTTACAGATGGTACAGCTTCTCCAGCAACAGTCCGAGTTGTGCCAAGACCTAGAAACTTTAGCCCTCGCATCTCGTCAGCAGCCCACCCAGGAGCACACTAGTCTGCCATTTGCCCCTCAGCACTTACCCTCTCCCATACCACCCCCTTCAGAGTTAACCCTTCCCGAGCATCAACAGCAAAGACTAGAGCAAGAGATTGATATTTCCTCCCTTGAAGCTTCTGCTGTACCAAAATACAGAACTACCACTACAAACTCTGATGGAAAGATTCCATTAACTTTGAATTTTACAAGCCCACTGGTAGATAAAACCAAGGTTTATAGAAGAAGTACCAGCACCCTAAATTCCCCAGATGCCTCAAGTTATTATTCCCTGGATAATGGCTTGCAAGTCCAACGTTTAACTTCCCTAGAGTCTTTGAGTCCAATGAATGAGTCACAAAGTGTACTTAGCAGTGTGAGGACAGAAGTGAAGAAGGGAGAGGAACAAAGAGAGGGAGAACTGGCCTCACCCATATCTCAAGTGTCAGACTCAAACAGCACAGCAAACTCAACCACTCCAGATATCACAGGACAGGTATTGTAACAATTTCCTTATTCAAACTGTACTCACAATTCTTTGTTTCAAAATGAAGTATAGCATGTTGGAAAGCTTGATTGTATTGTTTGTTCTTTGTTCTTTTTCATTTATATAAGCAGCTTATGGGGATTACTGTACCAGTACAGAACTATGTTGAAATGCAGTTGCATGAGCAGTACTGCACCTTTAATTTTCATCTTTTCGTCAAAGGTGGTAGGTGGCTCCGTAATGAGTAAAATAGTTCTAAAAAGTCAGCCATCATTATAATATTTATTTTCAAGGAATTTATGTTATACTATTGAAATTCTTGTATCCGCACTGTATTCACGCCTGCGATACATGACATACCCATGGTGGTGGAATTCTGCTTCAAAAAATCAGAAAACTGTTATTATTCAACTTTATTGGAAATAACCTTGGTGAAAGTGCAGTGTCTCACCATTCAAAGGTATAAAATCAATCTATCCTAATTTGTCGACACTGGACGATTGTAACCAATGTAAATATTTTAGGTGGCACAGCTGGTGAGGACAGAGGTGCAGGGCCAAACGGAGGTACTACACAGGCAGCTGCTGCGTCAGAATCAGGACATGGCTGACATTAAGAGTCTCATGCACATCCTTCTCAACAGAATCAAGTAGAGAAGAGGAGGAGTAAGACAAAAGACTATCAGGATTCAAGAGTTATTTGATGCAACAGAGGAAAAAGACAAAGTGTATCAAGACCAGGGTCAGGACAGAAAGAGACGTTTTAAAAATGAATGCATTGAAGTGGTACTGAACTATGAAAGATGTACATATGTCAGTTAATCACTCATTCAAATACAAAAAGAAACGTTTTAAAAATGAATGCATTGAAGTGGGACTGAACTATGAAAGATGTACATAAGTCAATTAATCACTCATTCAAATAATCAATCATTCATTATCGCTGACACATTGTTCCCACTCAATAATGCCCCAGGAGAAGGAGGATGACCGTGGCAAAAGAGAGTCCAGGGGACATTGTTCATCCACACTTTTTTTTTTAATCTGTTATCATTCCTTTCCCGCCTTCATTCCATATTATTCTATTCATTTATCCGCTTATCATTATCAGTGGTGTTGTCCCTTTTCTACTCTGCCATCTACATCACTAACCTAAATGAAATAGTAGCTGAAATACTAATACCATGAATAACTTTCACTTTAGTGAACTAAAGTACTGTCCCCCAAATTATGGTTGTACTGGAATGTTCAACTGCGAGAATATGAAATTTGAACATTTTTTAAATATTTGTTGAAGTAAATCAAACAAGGGTTTTGAAGAATTTGTAGTGTAAAATGTAAGAACAGAAACAGAATCGGAGGCAATGAGATGTGTTGCTGGTGAATGATGGTGACAATGCGGAGCAAAGATAGAGGTGAAAATTAGAATGTTTAGAAATTTGAGAACAGAATAAAAAGATAGCAATTGAGTAAGGTAAGAAAATGGGAAACAAACAAATTATTATTTTAGTATAATTTTCAGCAAGATTAAAGATAGAAAAGACAGGAATTAGTTTGATGATCATGAAGGAAAAGTGGCTTTACAGTTGAGGAAAATATGTACGTATGAAGAAGTGATGGAGGAAACTAACCGGTGCTCTGAACCCATTAATGTAGAAGTGCTTTGCATATTATTTTTGCAAAGGATATCTTCTCTGAGTAAAATTAGTTTCCATAGTGAATGTGTGCATAGTGAAGTATATTATATTGACATTTTTTTTCCAAATTATTAGTTGTGAATATTCAGCTTTGTGATGTTGAAATATCTATATTTTTGTATATACAGTACAGTATCTGGTATAAAAATATTTTAATACCTTCGAAGGTTTTACTAGTTGATGTTTATATAAGGATAAGTGAGAGGCTTAAGTTGCAGTCTGCAACTTGTATCTCACCCGGAATGGAAGAAATGGATTGATCACAAATGTTGCTTCATATGTAGTGGTATAATGAGGACACAAACAGCATCTCCAGTTTCTTAGACTCGTAATCAACATAGCAATAAATCGGCATAAAAACTATTATTTACAGTATTGTCCCAGGCAGTGCATACTATATTCCCAAAATCCTTTTTAAAAATTGAGATAGTAGTTATGTGCCATTATATAACTACTACAGTAGTAGGTACAGTCGGCAGCAAAAGCCCTGTTGCCTCACTTGCTTCACCGAGGCACGCGATGTTCATAGACTCGGGATTATTAGGTGTAGAAAACTTGCGTATTTTTTGAGTCCGTGAACACTGCATGTCTGGGTGAAGCAGGTGAGGCAACAGGACTTTTGCCGCTGACTGTACAAAGGAGAGTGAGGAGGAGTGTGTGAAGTTCACTATGTTGTTGTTATGCTTGTTTCCATTATATCTGAGTATGTTGGTGTTGTCACAGATTTTTCATATTAATGGTTCAGATTCATTTGTTTGCTTACATGTTTTCCATTTTCAGGCTACTATATTTGCATTGTACGAACTGCACATACATCATGGCTCGGTGGAATGAGCTTTGATATATAGGGTCAGAAACCAGGGGTATGCAGGTTTGTATCCTCGCTATAATGGCAGTCTTGTGTTGTGACCTAACACAACAGAGTTCAGTACTGTACTGATGGAGAGTTAATCTCATATGAAATGAGTTCATAAGGTAGTCAACCTTTCTGAGTGAGGAATTGGACACTGATAGCAATAGTATTTTAAGATTTGTGGATGAGTAGGAAGAGGAGTGTATAAAATTATAGGGGTCTTGTAATTTTGATTGATTTTATTATGTACATATTAATAAATATGTACTTTTTAAGCTGTCTGTATTTGTTCCCATCTGTGATGTCATCACTGTAAGTACTGTAAATCCTTAATTGTGACTGAACCAAGAGGATCAAGACCCAATTTTATATTTTTATGAAATATTAAGGTATATTGTAGTTTCCATTAACTCAACTTCTTCAGTCCTGGGGGAGCTAGGGATTAAAAGGGCTGTGACTGCACACTGTACCTTTAGCTGATGTGTATAGAATTTGGCCATATATTTTATTTTTATATAATGCTTGACCAATGTTACTGATAGTAATTTAAAAAAAAATTTAATCATAATTATTATTTAATTACAGTACTGTATATGTACTCTTATTATTGCTGTGCAGTTGGTAAATGTTCCTCTGACGGTCTTTTAATAAGATTCTGATGTAAAAATATGTCGGTTTCTTTTGTTGCAAGAATCAAGTTGCTGCTTGTATTTCTCACCTCATGAAAGATGTAACATGAGGTGGGATTTATGTATTTATGTTTTTGTGCCATTTCCAAATACTAATAGTTTTATTAAGAATTATGAATGTACTGTATTTTTCATTTGACGTGAGTATCAGCCTTACAAGAAATATCTGTATAGAGTAACAATCAGTTTTGCAAGAAATTTAGTTATATATACAACAATCTATATCAGATATGATTAGCTCTTCAGGCACATACAGTATTGATAATTATATTGCATACAGCATAATTATTATATTTCTGTATTCTACCTAATTCTGTTTTAAGATATAATGTATGTTGGGAGCATCCTTATCACTGTGTCCTTCCACCATAATTATATCAGGGAGTCAAGTGTGGTGCTGGAAATGCTTGGCATTTGTTGTATCAAAACTCTTTTTATTTTCTATACTTTTGGTCTTTATATTCCAATCTCAAACTGTTATGTAAACTCTCATTAAAATATAAGAAATGAGTAATGTACTTCTGGCCATTGTGTTTCCCTCCCAGTATTTTTCACAATATCTCATGGAAAATTATAGGAGGAAATTCAAATAACAAACTTAAAACCAGACACAGCCAAGAGAAGTAGTTCCTCATTCTACGTACTAGTCGGTAGTGAAGTTTTGCAAGCCAGAATCTTATGGAGTGACAACATAATTTTGTTGCCCTTACTGTTGTATACTGTACTTGGGTTAAGAACACAGGTATTTGTAAGTTGTATATATTCCATTATAACAAACCAATTAGAATGTGGAAGCTCTCCAAAAAATTAAAAATCAATGTTAATTAATGTCCATACACTAGTATAAATGGGAAGGGTCATCCTCATAAATAACTATATACCATTAATTTTGGATAATTTTCAGTGTTTGGCGTCTATCACCTTAACTTACTATACTGTATAAAGTAAATGGTACAACTGTTGGCTTCTCTAGGTAGACATGATGCAAATGTAATGTTTACACGACACAGTATAATATTATATACTGTACTACTATACTTTATGTATATACAGACACTGGTGCCATATCTACAGACTTAGAGGTACCTGGTATAATTAAAAGGCAACTTTATAATAGTAACTAGAAATGACTTCATAAAAGTCAGCACTGTACAATAATACTCTGATAAATGCAAACTCTCAAGATACTCTAATACTGTATATAATACTGTATATACAGTGCAGTAATTGTTGACGGTGTTGGGACAATAACTAAAACTTTAAAAGTTAGAATACATGATAATATGCACTGTACCATCAAAGAGCACTTAATAAGTGCCACTTTCAAAATATCAGGCTTCCTGGAATTTCATCCTTCAGATAATGACAACGTTTAAGCTTCAGGGAATAAATTTGTCCAGAAAGCTCAGAACCTCATGGGTCCCTACTATGTTATGTCTCTGGTAGATGGCTTTGCAAAAATTGTATGTTACTATATAGTAAATATTGATCAAGTGGATACATGTACAGTACATTCATTTCTGAGTGTACTGGGTCCCTCCCTCATATGCATCTAGGGTGTTTTTTTTATTCCAGTAGAAAAATGACAACAAGCTAAACCTATTATAGTAATGGAAAACATTTCTACAAGATATAAGGTTCTTTTGTTCTATATACCAGATAACACTGAGGCTGACAGGGTAACAATATACAGTACTTTAAGGTAGATAAATCTGCATTAATAGAGTACAGTACACCTCTATCTGGAAGCCTTTGCACTTTAACCACCACTACAACAATCATGCAAACAAGAATGAGGTAAGGCTGGCACAGATATAAGGCCTCGTACTTATGAAAAGTATTGGATAAATAGGCATTCAATCAAATAAACAATGTAGCATTGTTTATAACTATTTTGGCCGGAATGAATTTGTCTCCCAGTGCAGGTAAACTGTAATCTGACTTTAATTCTAGGCATGAAATTTAGTACTGTACAAACAGCGAGTATTGTATAAAAAATAATAACCAATGTAGTAGCACCATGGATTACAAATGAATCCTTAATCCTTTCACTCTGATGATGTACTTACTGTTACCGGTACTTTAGCTAAGATCATAGATTACAACCAACTATTTAATCATACCACAACACTTAAGATTTTCCAAGATTTTTCAGTATGGGGTCTTGTACTTCAATCTTTACTTATGAAATAAAGGCTATTCTGCCAAATCCAACCACGGTTGGTATTTTTTAAGACAGCGTAAAGCATCCACATTAAGTAACGAAATAATAAGTATCTCTTTACAGATAAATATTTATAACAATCAGTTACAGTATATTTAAAATAATATGTCCTTACTTAAACCATCAATTACAATTTTTGGCAGGAAAACCTCCCACACATGAGTACTAGAAAGGATAAGAGCAGCTAGTCCATGCACCAGGTATAAATATCTATCTAGCCCTGAACTGTGTATCTCTAAACCAAGTTTCCCTCTTTTGCCAAGCAAATATAAACTATCCTTACAAAATGAATACCTTATCCTCAATAAAAAAAAAAATAATAATAATAATAATAATTAATTTTGTAGCATAACATTCAAAGTCCGTAATTTGTTAAAGAAAATCCACATTTGTCCTGTGTTTTGAACACTTAGAAGCCCCTGTTGGAGAGTTTCCAACAAGGAACAAGGCATCAGTAGTACTGGCTAATTTATATAATGCAAGACAGTTAAGGCATTGATCGAACTGTTTGAGCCTGAACACCTTCCTGAACATTCTTCTCTACTACATAAGACTTGTGAATGCCACATTAATAAAGTCCTCATAATTGATGGAAATGACCCCCTTCATCTCACGGTCCCTGCTCTTGAAGGCTTCAGTCAAGTTGCGTAGCTGGATGTTGCTCACAATGAAGTTGTCGAGGGTGACTCTACGTGTTCTTGGCGAGAACTTGGTCACTAGGAAACCTACAAATTGGGGGGAGAGGCGGTAACCCATCTGCTGCAAGGCTGTCAAGGAGGATAGGGAGACATATGTTAAAATGGTGCAAAAAAATTTTTTAATAGAACTAATGGCTTCCAATTCAAGATTAATAACAAGGAAAACTAGACCAATTTGTATATCTCCATTTTCCCTTCCTACTTTCAGAAGCCTCTTGCTTCCTCCTGCATGTCCTCCTACTCACCACTATTCATCTCTCCTTCATCAATTGTGCCAGAGTTGTCTCGGTCGTAGCGTCGGTATACTTCAGTCCACTGGTTGATGAAGGTGAATAGCTGACTAAACTCCTGCAGATTGATGGTGCCACTCCGGTCTCGGTCAAACATGGCTGCAAAAATGACATTCAGAGATGAGAGGTTTTAAAACAGGATATAGTGTGAGACCTATTATTAATACTCTCAGGCATGTCACACAAAATTCGGTTACATATATGACTCCTAATGAATGAAGAATTTAATGATTTGATAATATACATTTTGCCTACAGTTAAATTAAACAGAGAATGAAGGCCAGATGCTATGCTATGCTTGAGAGTGCTAGAGGAATATCATTACAAACAAGGCAACACTCACATATCATAAGACGGCAGGCCTCATCTGAAAACTGCGACCAGTTTCCATTCTGCAGGGCCTGGCGGAGCTCCTGAGCATTGATCTGGCCAGAGTTGTCCTGGTCAACTGCACGGAACCATGATGCTATGTTGGGATCCACACCAGGGGGGGCTCCAGGGTACCCTAGTCATTGAAGAAATCATCCAAATCATGACTACAAGTCACCTATAATACTCATACTGTACCTTGAGGGACCACTAGAGACTACCCAATGGTAGTTGTCACTTTATTATGTGTCTGCAAAGATCTCATATATTCAACATAAAAGTATCTTGGTAGATAAAACAGGTACTGTACACATTAATATCCACTATGGTACCATAATGTAGTACAATCCATGTGTTTGTACCTTGCTGAGGCTGCCCTGGATAACCTTGGCCAGGGTATCCACCAGGTGGCTGCTGACCTGGGTAGCCTCCAGGAGGGGGTGGCTGCTGACCTGGGTATCCTGCTGGTGGCTGTTGGCCAGGGTATCCACCATAGCCTGGCTGCTGCCCGGGATATCCACCTGGAGGAGCCTTTCACAACAATACAACTCTAATCATTACTCAGGTTTGTCACTTTTCACAATTATCACTGGGCACAATTACCATATATTATACAATTCTGTAGTTAAGGTTTATGTAATTATTTAGCACCAAGAGAATGGACACTCAAGTTTGAAATTCCCAGTATAATAATATACCATGACAAAAGGCTTATCAGGTTTGGTACAAAAAAGGTGGAAGTACATGTAAGACAGGGAGGGTGAATAATTTGGAGTCTGAGCAATCTAGAAAAATATCCCAGAAAGGAGTGCATGCTTATCAATCCTCTTGTTAATTTAAAATATTCTGAAACATCAAGTCCTACATATACCCAGTATGCATATATACTACAATACGAACACCATCAACTGAACAAGGTAGGCATGCTATTAATTTGCTGGCTCTACAAATATAATTACCGGTACATCTATGTATATAACAGACAATGTAGTTTTAAATCTTTGTAAGCAAAGGAGTAGGAGTAGCATGATAAGAACAAACACCATTCTACAAATTATGTGATATTTACAATACCCATTCCTCTGTTTAGATATAATGATGCTACCAAACCCTTCCCAACAGTGTCCCAACACGGGACTTGCCATGGCCAAAACCACACTAAGTGAGATTCTTTATTTACATCTTCCCTTGGGAGTCCAGGTGGTGGGACTAATGTACCCCCTGCCCAGAAGTGGTTTTGGTGTGTATTGTGTAATGAGTTCGGGCATCAAGTCAGGCAATTTTGAAGAGACATGGCAATAACACACAGAATTTTTTTCAAGACGATGTGCGATTTCTATCCGGGCCCAGGCTGATAAAACGCAACCAACAACCAAGGTACGGAAGAGAGAGAGAGGAGTGCAGGCAATTTCTCCGGTTTCCCAACACCATGACTAAGCAGGGTTCATTATCCCTAAAAGCCTACCTACAGAGTTTAGACAGCAGGGGACAAGGAGATAGGCATATGTTTATCTGCATCTTGGGTCCAAATTTATGCAGACAACAGCTTAAAATAAAATTAATCCATTTTATGCATTCCCAATTTGATTCAAACCATGGAAAAACAAAGAATTATTTTCCTAGCTGCTTTTCTTTAATGTAACCCATTACTGTACTGTATGAATAAACTTAGCCAACCATGTAAGTGTTCACCCAATATATTATATGTACTATATATACACACCAATAAATACTGCATAACCAATGATTATGACTTTAAAGCATTCAATCTCCAGAAAAACAACACCTCAAGCATTAGCCAACAAGCATAAAAACTCTTTACACTCTTTATAGTTTGATAACTTCTGACTCATAATGTAAACTGTGCCTCCTCCTGGGATATGCATGTAATGTACATGTATAATTTCTATACTGTTTATATATAGCTTATAACTATTACAACAGCAAGAAGCAGTATAGACTGCTTCAAACTTTAAATACAGTACTGTAATACACTTTGCTAAGCTGCAGTCATCATTCCCACACAGCTGTTATACTGTATATAAAAAATATAGCAAGAACAGTACAGAATAGCTGAAAATGTTATCAAGCCAATATAGTGCCACTTTTTAAAACTATAACCATATGCTTTTTTGGATACTGTACTAATTAAAACAGTATACTGTACATGCAATCAGAAAAAGGCCTCAGTTTGCATTGTCAGCGAGTGTAACGAAGTAGGGGTCTCACCCCTGGAACTGGACCACCGGGATAACCTGAGGGGGGAGGAGCCTGGCCTGGGTATCCCCCCTGAGGTGCACCATAACCTGGGTAGCCCTGCAACACAGTCACTGTCAACACAACTAATCTATGGTAACCATCATTCATTCCTCCATAGCATAATCTTTCTTTAGACACATTACCCAAAATTTGCCATATAGCCTAGTACGGTACTACTGTCCCTGTCTTCTGATACGTGTTCACAACATTTTAAGGAGAACACAACATAATAAACAAGGGAGGTAACGAATACTATTGAAAAAGAGGTGAAACTTCGCCAACTGTGTGGTTCATACGGTCTAGACCTATATCTAATTGAAAAGGCCAGTGTCGAGTGGTGAGACTACACATTATACGCAATGCCTTAAAGTTATTGTTGTGATAAACTTAAACACACACAGTAACTCACCAGCAGACCTATCTATCTATGAACCATTGCTTAGATGTAGTAAGTAGACTACATGATAGAATAAATGATAGAGTAAATAAAGGCCTAACAGCTTGCAGTAGTAAAAGATATAAAAATAATCACATTAATTATATATGGGTGGTGTGGTTTGTCTGGTGAAGTGTAAGTGTTTGTAAGTATAAGTGTTAGTGTGTGTAAGTATAAGTGTTAGTGTGTGTAAGTATAAGTGTTAGTGTGTGTAAGTATAAGTGTAAGTGTGAGTAAGTATAAGTGTTAGAGAGTATAAGTGTTAGTATGTGTAAGTATAAGTGTTAGTGTGTGTAATTGTATGTGTAAGTGTGTAAGTGTAAGAGTAAGTGTGAGTTATATAAGTTGGGATAAAGAACATGTACTGTACATCCTAACTCACGTATAGAAATGAGACTAAGGGCCGTATTCAAGAACATCCGTGGCCTATACGATAGCGTGGTATTGTACGAAAGCTCTGTTGTTGGTCTGTGGAGCCATCGTACCGGGTACCACACCATCGTATGCACCACAAACATTCTTGCATATGGTCCTAACAGCAATAGTAATAGTGTTTAAAAACCTGTATATCCTTACTCAAATATAGAATAGTAAAAAAAGAAATTAGTGTATAGAACAGTGTTAGAGAATGTGTATATCCTAACTCAAGTAATAATAGGGTAAATATTGAATGAATTACCGTTATTGCGTACGTTTTTTCTACCTTCATTACCCACTTATTTAGACCATTCTAAGACTATTTTCTTCTATGGCATTTTCTCCGCAAATGCCCCATTTCCAAGATAGGGCATACGCAAATGGGGCATTTTGAAATTAGTCTGACCTTACCTGACCTGACCTAACCTAACCTAGACCGCATCAGACTATCGGGACCTAACCTGGGCAAACTACCGGAACCTAACCTGGGCAAACTACCGGGAAATAATCGTGATAAAGTACAATAAATGACTGGGGCAAAATACTGGGACCCAACCGGATCTGGCAACACTGCTGCAAAACGGTAATTCTTTCAATAAATACCAATAATAGTAATAGTTTATAGTCTTAGAGAGAACGTGTATATCCTAACTCAAGTATAGAAATGAGAGTAATAGTAATAGTGTTACAGTATAGATATGACTCTAATAGTAAGAGTAAATAATAGTCTTAGAGAACGTGTATATCCTAATTCAAATATAGAAATGAAACTAAGGTAAAAGTACAGAAGTACCAGTACTACGTTCACTATATTGTATATTTTAGTATCATTAACCAGTATTTTGGACCATTCTAAGACACTTAGTGGGTACTGATACTAAAATATACAATATAGTGAACGCAGTATTTCTGTACTAATACCGAAACTAATAGTAATAATGTTAGTATCTGGTAAATATTAAAACAATAAAGATCAATTCAACTTACACTCATATTGTTGTTGTTATTGGTGATCCAACTGTGACTATAATAATAATAATAATAATAAAGTTACGAAGGCAAAATGGACTACTTGTGTCACTCGTATCTCAACACCTTATATAAATCTCGTAAACCACTCTAATAAACTTTGTAAATCACTCTAATGTCTCCTCCTCTTGCTCTTGGATATACACACAGACTCCACTATAAAGATAACAACACCCCCCGAACTAACAGTTAAGCTGAGTTAACTGATAATCTTTTTGTGTTGATAAGCGTTAAACCATCATTCCTCTCTAGCAGTGTTACCAATTTTACCACAAGGAATTCCCAGTTTACCACGTATCTATATCTAAATTTTACCATAGATTACCACAAAATACTCACAGGGTCCCACAGGATTCCACTACATACCCCCACGTGGCCTTACTTTTTCCTTAGATTTAGGGAAAATTCTCACAAATGGGCAACACTGCTTTCTATTTCCTTTCCTATTATAGTGGTACCATCTCGCCCTTGGGAAAGTACCGGTACCTGTATTTTTTTTTTATTATTATTTTTTTTTTTACTACCCCGAGGCTAGTATTACTTATTACGGTACATATGTGGTATTTGGATGGGTGTGATCAATATGGAAGACTGTTTTGAGGGTAAGTTAGCTGGACAGAATTCTTAAGGGGGGGAAATGAGTCATGTGACAAACAAGTTACTTATTATTACAAATTCCCTTATCAGCTGATTGACGTAAACATAAATCATTATTATAAATTACTCAGAGCTAACAATACATCATCATGTATCTATGGAATGGTGCTAGAATAGTATTACCAGCTATGAGTAATAATATCTAAGCACGTCAAAATATTCATTATTTATTCTCTGACTCATGTTCATATTTAAATTATTATATACTGCAGTAGGAAGTAATTAATCTCTATCTATCATCACTTTAATGAAAAAAATATATTAATACCTCCTTCCATTATATATATATTTAACCTAATGTGTGTATTATTATAAATCATAACAAATATATTAATAATAGTTCCGTCCATTATATATACATCAATCTATCATCACTTTAATGAAAAATTAATATATTAATACCTCCGTCCATTATATATAAATCAATCTATCGTGTGTATTATAAATCATAGCAAATGCATAATGAAATACGACGATTAAACTTATAAACATTAAGGAATAACCCATCTAATCAATACCCCTCAGAGTGCTCGTGGGTGTAGATAAAGTCAGCCAATCAACAACCAGTCTGAGATAAAGCAAAGTTGTGATTGGCCAGTGAAGGTCCCAGCTAAACCCAATGTCGAGGTCGGGGACAAAAAGTTCGAGGAAGAAGCCAGTGTTTCCAAATATGAAAAATTCTTCCTAGAAATGGAGAATTCGAGATAACAATGGGAAAATTCTATACAGATTGTTCAAGAGTAAATGGAAAAATTTCTACCAGACGAAATATCAAGATGGTAAATATATATACCACTATTTTCAAGAGTAAAAACAGGGAATTTGTGAGGTAGAAAAAGGGAAATTCTGATGTTGAAGCTGGGGAAATTTCGTGAAGGAGACCTGGCAACACTGGTAGACAGGCAGCAGCTGATTGAGGAAGGAAAGGAAGGTCTGCCTGTGTGTGTTTATATGTGTGTGTGTGTGTTGGTGTGTTTTTGGAGATGTCATTAATGTGGCCCACGTCAGGGTAATTTAATATGGCCACTGAGGACGTGACCACCATGGAGAATACAAGGGAAGGTCATGAAGGGTTACACTCCACTTTAGAAGGTCAGTATGGAACGTGTTTTGGGAATGAGTATTATTTATTTATTTATTTATAAGGTGGGGTTTCCGTTGACTTGGGAAGGTGGGTATGGAACGTGTTTTGGGAAGCAAGAGTATTTATTTTTTTATTTATTTATAAGGTGGGGTTTCCATTAAGTTGGGAAGGAGGAGTATTTATTTATTTATTTATTTATTTATTTATTTATTTATTTATTTATTTATTTATAAGGTGGGGTTTCCTTTAAGTTGGGAACGTGTTTTGAGAAGGAGGAGTATTTATTTATTTATTTATAAGGTGGGGTTTCCGTTGAGTTGGAAATTAATATTATTTTGAGTTGCTAATGTGTTTTGGGAATGAGTATTATTTATTTATAAGGTGGGGCTTCCATTGGTATTTATTGAAAGAATTACCGATTTGTAGCAGTGTTGCCAGATCCGGCTAGGTCCCAGTATTTTGCCCCGGTCTTTTCCTGTGCTTTACCACGGTTATTTCCCGGTAGTCTGCCCAGGTTAGATCCCAGTAGTTTGCCCTGGTTAGGTCCCTGTAGTCTGCTGTGGTCTAGGTTAGGTTAGGTAAGGTCAGGCTAATTTCAAAATACCCCATTTGAATCTCCCCTATCTTGGAAATGGGGCATTTGCAGAGGAAATGCCATAGAAGAAAATAGTCTTAGAATGGTCTAAATTAGTGGGTAATGGAGGTAGAAAAACCGTACGCAATAACGGTAATTCTTTCAATATTTACCAAATAATCTCCCCTTAAGCCTGGGGAATAGCAATAATTCTTTTATGGTGATTTGGAAGCTTATTGATTTCTCTAAACTATGCCAGGCAACACACACACACCTCCAGTATTACAATAGCGTGGTGTGTTTTGTGGCGAAATTTGGGGGAATTGGTAAACGTGTAAAATAGGTTGGGGTTATATATCCATTTTTTTGGCCTGATGAAATTTATAATGTACCACCAGCAGTTCATGATAAAGGAAGAAGGTTGAGATATGTTTTGTATATATATATAACCTTGGAAATGTTTTGGCCCATGAGCAAAGTTTCGTATCATGAGTGTGACGTTATTTCAAACATGCTGTACTGAGTATATACTTTATAATAATTACGATGAGATAAATCTTCTTTTCTGTTTATCCTTTAGTTATTCTTGTACCATATATAAAATTTCAATATAAAAGTACTGTATTTATATTCTAATTCAATGTGGTTGTTGTTGTTGTTGTTGAAGTTCCTCAAGCTGTCTGGCCGAACAGCCCTGAGCTCTTGAGCTCGGGGCTGTTGTATATAGTGGTTGTTGTATATAGTGTAGAAATATGTAAAATACTTAAATATTTAGTTAACGAGGGAATATTTGAACTTACAGAGCTGCAAAGCAAAGTGGAGAAGCTTCAGGACCGAGAAAAGCAACTGGTGGAGGAACGAGCCCGACTGGAGGAAGACTTCGGTCATCGTCGTGCCAAACTAAAGGAACTCTATCTCCAGAAGGAAGGTCAGTTGTCAGGCATATTTTGTTCTGTTGCGCATGCTTGAAACGGGCCCCTCATCGAAAATACTTATGGTAGGATGAGACAGCGTGTGTCGTGGAGCGTCCTGCACTCTATGCTAAAATGAGGGGCCCTTTGTAAGTGTGTCTGTTCTGTATGTCCACAGCACTACAAGGGTAGGGTTAATAAGTAAGGGCTGGAATAATGAGAAAGAACAGGTGAAATGTGATATTAGGGTATGGTGAGACTCGGGCAAGGTTTGAAATCAGAGAGAAATTTTCTATGTACTATACAGTGCTGTAAATTTTACTGTGCTGTTGAGAAATTGTACTAAAGTATACTGTATTCATATCATTGCACCATAATTGTTGTGTCGTGGAGGCTTACTCGGAGGGATTCCAAGAGATGATGCCAATAACTGGACGCAGAAAAGAGCTGTTAGTCGTGTTCCCCACAATGACGACTCCTCACCACCCAAAAAACAACCCCCTCTTCCTTAGCTGGGGGTCAGTTATTTTAATATCCTTGGTAGTAGGTCTTGAAGAGTGATTGACTCATTGATTGTGTATGCAACCAAAATATCAGTCATTGGGGAATAGATTTGGGCTTCTCCAACTCAAAATGATTTCCATTCATGCTCACCAGGACAATAATGTCTTTAAAACTGAGCAACTTTCCTACTTTCTGCATATTACCCACCAACCTAGCAACACAGTTAACCATCCTTCCTGTTTCAACCTACTGCCCTGCAACATAAAAATTACCCTTTATTTCTCTCTCTCTTTCCATCAACAGAGGAGCTACGCGCCCAGGCAGATAATACAACAGCACGAGAGACGGAAGTAGAGCTGCTGCAAGCCCAAGTAAGACAGCTACAACAAGAATTAGAGGAAGCCCACAGTGCTGCCACAATTGCTCAATGTACCGCTGAGAATAAAGTTGCAGTGGAGCAGCGCAAATGTCAGGAGGAGATTGCCACCGTACACCAGCTAATGAAGGGTGAGTTCAGTACATTGTTTTCATTACCGTACTTTCTGCTACTGTGTTACTAGCCTGCCCCACAGAAATCCCGTAGAAGGGAAATCCCGGCACATTCCAAGAGACTGAAAACAGCCATTGAGCAATCCCAGAGATCTCTCAGTTTAGTTATACTGTACTGTGGTTTTGTGTTTTTTAGTAAAATCTGGGCAGTGAAGTTATACAGTAATTGTTCATCATTGTCAAGGTGAGTGCTGCATTATATGTTGTCCTGTAGCTGATTTCCTTGTATATTACAACTTTACATATTCCCGAAATGTATAGTACATAGAACTTTGTGAACAATAACATTGAAAATTGAATGTGCTCCAGAAAGTAGTTGAGGTCTTTCTGGGAGGATCTATTATAGGCTATATATAATACTTCAGAAATCAACTGGCATAGCCTATACCTGGTACAGTACTGTAGAGCAGGGATGCACAACCGGCGGCCCACAGGCCGCATGTGGCCCTCAAGCAACCCTCTGGTGGCCCTTCGTAGGTAATAAATGGTAAAAAATAATAACAACAAAGTTTCAACCAAACATAAAGCAGCTTGTCTATGAATCACAGTGTCAAAAATTGCATTAAGAAGACTATCATGTATGCCAGGTAAGGATTAATCATAATTTTGTAACATAAAGGATTAAGTCATTAAGTACTGTACTATATTTTTACCATTAAGCACCTAAAATTTCTACATTTTTGCTTAACATAAATCTTGCAGCCCTCAGTGAGTTTTAAGTTTGATCATGTGGCCCGAGGAGCCCAAAAGGTTGTACATCCTTGCTGTAGAGTCTAAAGAGCGTGTAATGTGATAAACACTTGTGATATTAAGCGACACCTGCAGTAGATGAATCACACTGTATTGGAGCTAAAACTCGTGCAACCTTTAAATGCATGGATGTGATAGGGAACACACACACACAAAATAAGGGCTGTAAGGTGTTGCTTAATCTTTACAGCACAAGGAACATGTTAGAGCTATGAATTTTTTTTTTCTGCATTACAGTATATGCTCAATGACAACTAGAAAGCCAAAGCATCAGTTCATTTAATTAAGGTTGGATAATAAGCACATTAAGTGTATTGAAAATTTTCATGCATTTGCTGCACAACTTCATACCTTTATTTATGATGTTGATGATTGTACAGAACATAAAGTAACCATAATGATGATGAGAACATATTGAAGGGACCTATTGTGTGTGGTATGAATGTATGCTATCTAGATAGTGGGAGTAAATGATTATCATGTTGTGTATGCTGTGAGATAACCATCAGTTATGTTTGTAGTTATGCACATTGTGTGTATGAGTTTTTATTTGTGTTTATGTCTGGATGGATTTTTAATTTGATAATACAGTATTTCGTTGGCTATCATTTGTGGTATGTACTGTATATGTATAATGTACAGTATTTATCTATTTCTGTCAATTTACTGGTTTATATATTAGTAGCATGTGTGTGGGTGCATGCATACATGTGCTGTTATACAAACAGGAACCCAGTAGTAAGAGGGAAGTCAGTCATAGCACACCTACCATCCAGTTGGGACAGTTGCACTAGCTGCTCTCACTGTGGTGGTGGTGAAGTTTGTAGTGCTGTAGTGTAGCTGCCATGGTGGTGGTGATAGTTGGGGCTGTGGCAGTGGTGTTAGTATTAGTGACAAAATAGGAGGAGGAAAGAAGTAGGGAACCAGGGTGATGACAGTAGTGATAGTGATGATTGGATCAGTCGGGGGTGGGAGAGAGAGGTGGCTGGGACTAGGAGTGGTGGTGGTAGTGTAGACAACATAGTTACAGGAGTGGGCCCCCTCTTGCTGTCACTCCCACCACAGCTGTCAGTGATAGCACGAGTGTATGATGAGTGCTCTCTACATTGGGAGGAGAGTTCATTCTGATACATAATATTGCACTGTTGTGTGTTAATTTCTGTGGATTGTGCATGACAGACTTTTGTGGCTGATGCTGTGTGTGAACTTGTTTATTACATCTCAGAATTTAAATATTGATGTGCAGCAAATTCTTTGTGAATCACCTTTGATATTTACTTGATACTAATCTGGATCATTAGAGGGCCTATAGTGTACTGAAGCTCTAAGCAAACAATATTGTATCGGAGTAGTTGACTTATACTCTAATTCAGAAATGTATTGACACTTCTAAAATGTGATTGCAGTATAGTTATTAGTACAAAATATTGGAGGGTAGTTCAGAGTTGAGCCCCTTACTAAACCCTCAATACCAGGAAAAGAGGAAATATAATTAATGCCAGCGATGATAGTGAATTCCGGTGACATTTACCAAGGATGGCACTGATAAAATGAGTGACGTGTACTATTGTGAAGGAAATGGAAGAGGAGGAATTGCAGTTCTGACGTCATTATATTAGAAAAAAATATTATATAGTTACTGCAGGATGTTCCATGAGTAAAGGGAAAGCACATCTGACTAAATCTCCCCTGTACAAAGATGTCCGAGTACAGTACCATGGCACTGTGGTGAATGTGTCATTGGATGTAGAACTCTGTACCTGTGAAGTTTTGGAAGTTTCTAATGCTTTACCAGTTGTGGATAATTCTGTGAACAAAGTCCATACAGTACAGTACTTCTGCAGTCATATATAGAGTTAATAGTTGTCATCATCATCTTTACTGTACTGTATAACTGACATGCCAGAAAGTTTGTGCAAAATAGTTAAATAGTGCTGTTGGTGTGTGATATACCAGATATTGTAGTGGTGTACTAGCATGAAACATCAGACAATGGAATTAAACAACAACAACATCACTATGAAGACCATGACCCGTCGCTTGACACGACTTTTTGGTCAGGATGACGTGACATCTACAGGTTGGTAAATGATTGGGTAAATGAGTGATTAGAATATACCAGTATAACATTTTTAAAGAACGGTTTTAAGTAGATTTAGAGTAAAGTCTCACATACTTTGTGAAAAATGCTGCTGACATACATATTCATAAACAGAATTGTATGGATGCATTATGACAAAGTAGCATGGAGGGAGGCATTGAGACTCGTTATAATTATAGCTGTACAGTAATAACACCCAGGACTTGAAAATGCACCAGTTTGTTTGTTTACAACTTAGTTTGTGATGTGGATGAGCACCAGTATCCCCATCCTGTCTGTTTATTCACAACTAAGCCTACAGTGTAAACTAACATACTGAAATACTGACTCCACAGCTACCCAGAGAGGCCAAGAGTATATAAGAGTACCAGGTTTCCTGTATACTGTATGTGATAGCAGCAGTATAGCCATGAGCTTCAATACATAGATTGTGGCTCCTAAAAGTCAGATGTTTAGCACATAAACACAGGTGCAACAGGTCCCTCCACCCCACACTCCTCCCGCACCTGTTTCAGCTCAGCCCTCTCATCTTCCTCTCTTCCTTCCTTCTTTGCAAATGTTTCTTTCCTCTTCTCCATTTCCCTGCCTCTTCCTAATGCCACTCTCCTCCTCCTCCTCCTCCTCTTCTCGACCCCTCTCTCCTCCTCCTCCTCCTCCTCCTCCTCCTCCTCCTCCTCCTCCTCCTCCTCCTTCTCTTCACAACCCCTATCTCCTCCTCCAGTTTTTCCCAACCTCCCTCCCTGTATACGGTTGACACAGTACCTAACACTTTGATTTCCTCTGAGTCAAAGAAATCTGAGACGAACTGTGTAATATGGATAAGCAAATAAACTGTGCCTGGGAAATCACTCGGTAGGAGAAAATATTTAATTAGTTTATCATTGACATCTAAACTCCACCTATAGTGTGACCTTTTCCTCTACCCGGCTGGTATTTCGAGGGGGGGGGAGGATGCTGGAGAGAGACAGACAGACAGACAGACAGACAGATCCGTTTAATAATCAAAATATCAAGTGAGTAGGAAAACTGACTATACTCGCTGAATAAATTGAATATACTCACACTCCACAACCACATACAGTACAGCGTGAAGTACAGTATAAATAAATAGTGAGGACTGTAATTGGAGGGAGTGCTTCGATCAGGCAGGGGTGACAAGGGAATGAAAGTGATAGGAAGGAAGTAGTGGAATTTTTGTTATCTCTTACCAGAGTCGGGACAGGAAGCAGAGGGCAAGGATACCGTAGGAAGGAGGAAGTGGTAGATGGACATGAGAGAGAGAGAGAGAGAGAGACTAGATTGTGAAGTGAGCTAAATTAAGGTACAGTAGTGAAAGAATAATTGAGATGTAGGGTAATAATAATCAGTGAATGTGTGTGTGTCTGTGTTGGGAGGGGCGTGTAAGGTTGGATGCTGGAGTGGGGAATAACGGAGTACAGTACAGAATGGTGGGGGAATACCGTAACTAAGAGTGGATGACGGAGAGTTGAAGAAGTGTACAGTACAATATGAAAGTGGAGAGGGTTGTTGAGTTAGTGTGAGAGGGAGAGTGGTGAGGATGTAGGTGTGGTGGGTTAGAGAGGAGTTGAGGATGTGGTGTAAGGCGGGAATGAGAATGATGGGGGCGACAGGATGTATGTGTGTGTGTGTGTGTGTGAAGCTTGTATGTGCATGGGCAGAGTAGACCCAAGTGTGTGTGTGTGTGTGTATGTGTTGAGGAGGGCGAGCACAGGTGGTGGTAGTAATGGTACAGGTGAAAGAGAGAGGGGGGGGGGGTAAGGGGAGGGTTGATGGCAGTTGTGTTATTCGTGCATGACTTACCAACCAAAGCTCACCCTCCACCCCCTCCACCACTACAAGTCACTCCTTCTTTCCTTACTCATTACCTTTCGTCTTTCCTAATGCCTTTACTTTCTCATTTCCTCATTCCATGCATTTTACTGCATATTCCTGTCCTCATTCCATGTCCCTTTTCCTCATTCCTTGCCATTTATTAATTGCTCATTCTTTTCCTTACCCCTTTCCTCTTTTCCTAATTTTTTCCTTATCCCCTTTCTCATTTCCTCATTCATTTAAATATTATTTATCTTTTCCTCGCTTCTTTCCTCACTCCGGCTAGATTTGCTCGATCCTTCACCCCGTCCTCTTTTTAACATGAGATTTTTTGCTCTGTCAGTCTTGGTTTTAGGTTGAATTCTCTCATGCCTGTTGAGAGAGAGAGAGAGAGAGAGAGAGTTGTGGTTGGTAGGTCTGGGGGTGGAGGCAGTGGCGACGGCTTAGGCTTGAGGAAGAGGGGGTCCTGGGGGAGGCTCATTGATAGCGAGTGTTGGCGACGGAGAGTTAAATGGGATGTGGAGGGACTGGAGGCACACATAGAAGGTCTGGCTGGCTGGAAGAGGTTAGGGAGAGTTGACTGAAGGAGGAGGAGGCTCTGAGGGAGGGTTGGCTGGATGGAGGGAAGACTGGAAGAGAAGGTGGAAGGATTGACTGGGGCGGCGACGGTGTGACTGACTGACTGACTGCCAGGCTGCCGGCTTACGTATTATGATTCCTCTCCACCCGATCCGACGGTGCCGCTCACACACACACACACACACACATGATACACACACAGAGTCATTCAGTTGACATACATCTCTCGTGGTGGATACCGCTGCGCCGCCGCCTTCCCAACCACCCACACACACACACTAGCCAACGTGACAGACATCCACCCCCCCTCTCTCTCTCTCGTCCCACGGTCCCACCCACCTGGTATCGCTTTTTCAACACCCATTTTTGTGCACTGTGATGACGCCACCGATTAATTTATTAGCCTGACGCGCTCAACGACTCACTTCCGCTGGGGCCTCCTGCTGCTGCTGCTGTTGTTTGGTATCGTGTTATTATGGTCAGCTCACATCCTGTCCTTTACCTAATGCACGGAGCAAATAATGTTCCCAACTACAAACAAACTGCTTCATGCACTATACACGTTCTGTCGCCCGCACCGATCTCGTAGCATGTGTTTGTTATTGGTCGCACACACATACACACACACGTCATGTATTGGTTCACTTCCCACGGCTACCTGCTGGACTTCAGTAGATCTCCCTGCTGCCTGCTGTACGGTATATTCCCCAATGCCACATTACATACCTAACCTTTCCATGGACTACAACTCTGTTCGTAAATCATTCCGTTGCCCTGTGAGCTTATTAATGAGAAGTAACCCAACGCTGTGCTCAAAAGTAGGCTAGACAGAATGATGCGAATCTTATCTTGCCATGGAGGGGGAGGGCAGAGGGGGCTTGAGCTAGATGCATTAATTAAACTAAAAACTTATTAAAGAATCACACTATATACTACTATAATCTGCTATGCCATATTACATCACACACACACACACATTCAGCCTACCACCATTATGTTAAACTCTCTTGAATGAGGAGATTGGTTTGCTTTGAACAGCCAGTAGGACTGGTAAAGTGGATGGTGGTGGTGGAAAGAGGAGTGAGCAGGCTGGCCGGCCTTCCTTCCCAGACCTCAACATACACAGATGCAGAGGTGCTTGCCCTTTTACTCTTCACTGACACACAGACATACATACATGCAGACGGATACACAGACACGCACAAACAAACAGACAATTAAGCACACGTAATCGAGATACATACACACGGACACTCAGACGCAGAAACACACGAACATAATGTACACACACACACAGAGATAGACAAGGACGCACATATACTCGCAGAGATACATAGACACACAGACATACTTACATAAAACACCCAGACTCGCATATTTATATATATACACATACGCACGCATTGTATTTAGATATACCGGTGTTCTATGTTATTACGTATGAGAGTAGTAGGCTATTTTTTGTTCTCTGTCTAAGCTAATAAATAAACTCGTGGCATGGGTTTATTTATTATGTTTACACTGTGAGGTGACCTTGCAAAAATGTGCGACTATAATCCTTTTAAAATATGCTGATGCTAAAGTGTGGGTGGGTGGGGGAGGAGGGGAGAGCAAGAAAGAAAGAGAACTTTCTCGCACCAGGTGACCTTGAATATTTTAATCAATTGTATTTAGCTGGAGGGAAACCGATGCATTCCTGTTGGGTCAATAGACACAGTAGCAAAAAGAATGAGTTTTAGTGAAGTGAATTTTTCTGTTTGCATGTAAGTATGTGTATAAAGTGCTTAGAGTTACAAGATTTAGGATGAAGTGAGTACCGGTAATATAATTATGACTGCAGTGACAAAATTAATAATTCTAAATATTTATCGTTGTTATTTCAGGCAACAATACAAACTGTAAATATCCCATCTGTACTATTTCAAATACTAATATATTGTCCAGTAATTACATACCCTCAATCATCATCAGACAGTAAATTACTCTTGTGTTAGATTGGGTAGCAGTTTTCCTTCTTATCAACAGAGGAAGTGGCCAATGCAGTGGGCCAGACAGGCGGGAGGTACGAGGGTGAGATCAAGAGGCTGAAGAAGCTGACAGAGAGACTGGACGCAGAGAAACAGCATTACCGCCGCCTCTATGAACGACAGCTTGAGGTAATGATTTAATAATAATATGATGTAATGAATGTCAATTAGATATATTGTATGAGCCACTGAAGGCAGAATCAACAACAATGATGAAAACTAAAAAGCTTTGACAACTATAGAAGGGAAGGAAGTGGAGTTTGGGTGGATGTTGATGTTAGAAAGGGGGAAGTGGAGTCACAGTAGCAATTTGTGGTAGGCAGGAGGGGAAGCGGAGCTGCTGTCTGAGTTAGATACTGCACTGGAGAAGGGGAAGTTGATGTGGTTGTTTTTGGAGCTGGGAAGAAGAAAGTGAAGATGGTTGTTTGAGAAGGGAAAGTGGAAGTAATGTAGTTGTTGGGGGAAAGGAAAGTGGAATTTGTTATTGTAGTGAAGGAATAAAGGGAGGAAGAGGTAGGTAGTAAAAATTAAAGTGTTGGAAGGTAGATATTAGATTCAGATGTTGATACAGTATACTGATGGGATTGTGTGCTATGGCAAATGAAGTGACGTCATGAAAAGTATTCTGTCTTTTTCTTTGAAGAAAGAGGAACAATTTTCCAGTACTAATTACCTTCATAAAAGGAGTTTGCAAGTTTGTGGCATTTACAAAGGTACACAATGATGATGATGACATCCACTACCTGCAGGAATCAGACATTCGGACAAAGGGTGAGAGTCTGCTAAGCCCTGGTGTCCTGTCTGCTGTTACTAAATCCCTGGCCAAGAGAGTTCCCAGCCTCAGTCCTTCTGCACTCAGCACTCCCGAGAAGACCACAGCCAACGCCTCCTCTGGGTCAGGAGTCGACGCTGAGAGTCTTGAGGACAGCATGAAGAGGGTGGGTCCGGGAGGGAAGGGCTGGTTTAGTGTATTAATTTTACAACTGCTGGTGTAAATTTAAAGTGTGCAGTTTTGGAAATGAGGTTGTAGGGTGATGGTTTTTGTGGATCCAGGAAAACTGTCTCAATTGTTATTGGAAAATTTACACCATCAGCTGTTCAAAATTGTAAATTGGGAATCACGGCTCTAGTATTTCTGTTGTTAATTATTTGAGATACAGTATTGTTAGAAAATTGGAAAGATGTAGTGGTATCCATGCATGCATACATATAGCTGTGTTAGTGTGGTGGTCACACAAAAACAGTTGGAGTGACCACCTTCCTTTTACAGTATTTTCAAGGGATTATCCAGTTCACAGCTTGGAGAAGGTGTATGTTTATGCAAAAGGTGTCATCTGTTGATAGTATAATTAAAGAGGAAGGTAGGGTAAAAGTTTGGTTACGTACATCCCAAATTGTTTAAAGTTAGGTGATGAAGAATTTTAGAGGGAAATATCAGGTTTATCACTTTATGAATTGATAACCATAATAATTTTGTTGCATTCTTGTTGCACTATTTGCATGTTGATTAATGCACTGAGAAACTTTTCAAATTCAAATTTATTCACTTTATCGGTGCCACTGGTACAATATCTTCATTTAGAATTCCTAAAACTTGCTTTCACGGATAAATGACTTAGACAGCAATCAATTAATTTACTGTACTTAGTATTAAGGACAAAATTAATTTTACAATTTCTTATAACTTTACCCATAAGGTATTTATGCATGCCCCAGCTTTTGTAAATTATGCACCTAATATGATGATAAGCTTTATCCAGAAGTACAGTATTTTCTCATATTTTTACTCTGCTAACCCTCTGCCTCATGGAAAATCAATGGCACTCAGAATTCAGACGTCTGAAGGGCTTCCACAGGTTGAAGAGCACTGTAACATTTTATGCATTGCAAGCAGATGTGAGGCACCAAGTGGCTGTCAAAGTATTTTGCACCATGAACCTACTTAAAATATTATGCATCACAGAAGTGAAACTTCTGGTACACTGTAGTTGTATAGTGTGTGGGAGGGTTAAGCTGGAGAGAGAGAGAAGGATGTTGTTGTAAACCTAACATGGCTAAAAATCTTGGTATTTCCTCTTTAACAGACCAGTGACACCGGTAGAAGTGTAAGAGAAGACGGTAGGAGGAGGGTGAGTGGTGCAGCTCTTAGTCGTGTGTCACAACTTCACTCTAATTTGGCATCACGCTGGGCCATTACTTCCTATGGTCTTTGTTCCTCAGTGCCTTTCTGTCGACAAACATGTGCATCCTTGAATTAGAAGTGCAGAAACCATGTACAGTATCTCCCTTTCTTTTCACGCTGACATTATTCAGTCTATTTTAAACATAAAAGTGGGTGACAATTTTGTGAAAAGAACCAAATGAGAATCGTTAACTTGACCCTTTAAGGGCTGGTTCAGATTCCTTGGATTATGGCCCCAGCCAGTAGACAGACCCAGTTGTGTAGTTTTCTTGTAATGCCAACTTTTAGTATCTTGGTGTTGTCTTAGTTATATAGATTTCCCTGTCTGGTGTGCTGCTCAGGCCTAGGCTTAATTGGTTAGGCCTCAGGTCAGTTGGGAATGAATGGTGTTGAGACACAAAGACTGAGGGGAATGAGCCAGGTGTGATGCCAGCATTAAATTTCAAAACTTTGAGGGAGTTTGTTGGTGATGGCTGAGTAGTGTTGATGAGCAAATCTGTGGGGTGCAGAAGTGTGTTATGCTTGATGACACCTTTGGTTATGGTACAGGTTCATGAAGAAACCAAAAATCCAGATTCATATGGGCCATTGAGAAAGAGAAATGGACAGTATAGTACTGATCCACTGATCAGACTACATGTGCTCCAGATCATTACTGTCAGTGGTTGTAAGGTGACTGGAAGCTTTGATCAAGATTTAAAGTAGGAATCTCTTTCTTCTTGGCCAGAGTTGTCTTGATGCTTGTCCTTATATGTTTGTAACCACTTAATAGTATCCTGTCCTCCATTTTGGGTACAGAGGTGGTGTGCTCTCATATTTCACGTGAAACTCTAGTACTTAAAGAATATACAATACAGTAGTCATATACTGTAATTTGACAGTAATGGTAGAATTTTCTTTGTCAAACAGCAGACTTTGTGCTAGTATCTTCGCAGAAGTAGAAAGAACGACATGCAGTTGTGTTCCATTTTTTACAATCAAGTATATGTCAGCTCCCTGTGTACTCATTGTGTAACTAGAGCTTCATAACCCAGCAGTAACACTGATTGTCTCATTAATAGTTTGAGCAAATGGCTATGTACATACTGCTAAAGATAATTTACCATAGAATCAATGCTTTTTATTGAAGTAGAAATGAGTGAGAAATGCAGTTTTACTTTTAACTCTGCCTTGTTTTAAGTATTATTAGGATTTACCATACTTGGTGAAATTTTGATGCGTTAATGCTGAGTAGGGGTTGTTCCTGCTTGTATGCCTTCACACCATTTCATCCTTTTGACATTTACTGAATTTGCAGGCTTTGGATTTTCTTAAGTAAAGTAGAGTTTTTCACCTTTACTTTCTGAATGCTTTTGGTAGTGTACAGTTTCCTTCAACCTAAGATGGGCCACCTACCATAGACATCCAAGCACAGTGAGGTTCTGAATATGATTTATGAATGATTAATATAATACAGACTATTTCTTTTTCACTCGTATATTGTGTACAGCTATCTGTGGTTAATGGATGTCTTTGGAAGGCTGATTGTAATAATATTGAAGTTTCCTTTTCTGAATCACAGATGTATTTTAGTAGATGAACCTCTGTTCTTGTAGTATAACAGAAACAAGAACCTTTGCTCGAGTGGTGTAATGTTTCAGGTTTTTGCATCATCATAGTAATAAGCAGTGGATATTTTTAGCTTTCGTTACTGTAATATAGATTTTTTGCATTTTCTTACTGGCATACAGAAATGCTTATAATATTCACGTGTTTAAAAACTCTCACTACTGTATATATATTGCACACAATCAGTTTCCTTCTCTTATGTTAAACTTTTAGTCATTTTTGGAAGAATATTCCTTATTATAGATAGAGAAAATCCTGAGATATTTTTATTATTTTTTATCTTTCTTGGTATGTATATGTATAGGCCCAGGAGGATGCTGACCTGCTGCGGTCGTTGGTGGAACCCCTGGAGGAGGAAATCCAGGAATTGAAAGAGAAGATCCGGGCCCAAGATGCCCAACTGCGGGCACATGAAGCCCAACAGGCAGCCGCTTTACACACAGCTGACCTGGTCGCTCCCCTCCTCCGAGGCACTGACGCTGCCCAGGTGGTAAAGCAGCTGGACGAAAAGGTATGGGATCTGTCCCTTCCCTTCCTCCCTTCTCCTCTCTCCGTCTCTCACTTCTTGTCCCTTTCCACTCACCTCACTTTTTTGACACATACATTTGACCTTAATTTCTTATCTTCATTTCTTGGCTGAAATTTCTTCTGTCTTCCAATCCAGAAAACAAATAAGGGAATGGAAGACACCTTAGTAAGGACAGAGGCTGAAGGAATATATACTATTGTAATGTGATACCTGTTTTATGTCACTCACTCACACCTTCAGCAACAGTTCTAAAGTGTGAAGAACTCTTTCTCTCTTTCATATTTCAGCTAAAGGGTGTGAGTAGCACTCTAGAAGCAGAGAAAGCATCCAGAGCAGACCTAGAACTCTACACAGCCATCCTCAACACCCAGAAGACTGCACTCACTGATGATGTGGACAGACTGCGGACACAACTCACAGAGCTCAGACGAGTAGGTTTTGTTTCTTGTCACCTCCAGTTGTGGGGAGTGCATATGTCCGTAGATCTAAGTGTGTGGGTGCTTAACTCTGTAACCTAAGCCTCATTATATGCTTGAAGCTTTTGTACAGGGTTGGTTGGTCAAGTTGGTCAGTCAGTGGTTAGGAGTCACATGTCCGACAATCAAGTGCAAGTTAATTGGTAATTACTGTGCAAATTTACTTTGAGCTGGAAAATCTAGGTAACTGTAGTATGATATTATCTGCCAGTATTATCTTTATTGCACTGTTATATGATGATTCTGCTTAGACTAACAATGTGTGTACCGTAACCAGGCTTATGAGAATGAGCGGCGGGAGCACCGTGAGCTGAAACACACCTGGCAGCGCGCTAATGACCAGTTCCTAGAGGCCCAGCGCCTTCACCTGGCCGACATGAGACGCATGCAGTCACTCCTCTCCAACGACCAGCTTCGTAAACTGGAAGGTGAGAGTCTTTGGTTTATTGCAGAATTTTGGGAAAATTATAGGTATTTATTCGTTGTTCCTCTTCTGTCCCCTCTCCCTCATCCTACAAGGTATTCCATGAGAAGGGTGGTCTTCTTTCTTCCTCTTCAATTCTTCTTAAGGATTGAGGAAAGTATTTTTATGTAATATCCCCTCCATTTCTATACCTAAAGTTGTGGTGTCAACAGATCTACAGCGAAGTGAAGAGTCATCAGGAGGCAAAGTAATTACCAATGAGAGCAACACTAGTGAGGGACGACTGGACACCAAATCTGCATCTCCACTCCTCTCCTCACTCTCTCCTGCTGCTAGGAAGCCTGGGTCATCACACTCGCTGGATAATGAGGTCAGTCTTGGTGGATGAATTGAAAGATTCTGTGTCACTAAGTAAACACATTTGAAATACTGTGCTACTGTTTCAGATCACATATCTGCCAAATGTTTTAGTGCATATTTGTAAGTAACTCAACACAACAGTTTGTATAGTATTTGCCTGTGTCCAGGATCAGGTGTGTAGTTATTCATAGGCATATGATCTTACAAGGGCTAGGGTTCAGTAGACTGTAGCTTAATTGTACATTATTTCCTTCCTCAGGCATTTGATAATATAATCTTCTGAGTACTAGGCTATAACAAAATCCTACAAGTACTCAAAGGTTACTTCCATATTGTCACATCTGAAAGCTTTATTCACAGCATATAGATTTATCTGACACCAACTGGAGAAGTTTTTGTGTGTGAGCACAATCCAAGGTGAAATTCATGCCATTCGCACCACACATCTTACTTCATTTCACCCTTGCTTTCTCCCAGAAGTCTCCTGTGCCTCCTGGGAGGCAAAAGAAAAACTGGTTGAAGGTGGGGGTGGCCTCACACCTTCGTAAAAAGAAAAGTACTCCTCGAAGAAGGAAAGAATCTTGGATCCGTACTGACCCGTCGTTGAAGACTAAAGCAAAGAAAAGGAGGAATGTAAGGGATATGAATGAAGAAATACATGAAGAATGAGAGAATAAACAGGCCAGGCAAAGAAGGAGAATGAAAGAAGTGGAAAGAGACAATAAAGTTATATGATTTGAAAAGATTGAGGAAATACATGCAAGAGACTGTAAAGGGATATTATATGAAAGGATTGAGGAAAAAATACATAAAGAGTCCAATGCATCTTTTAAAGTGAATGGTATATTGATTAAATGCATTGGACTGGATGTTAGAAGACAGCACAGTTGAGTATGATGCCTCTAAACCATATGAGTATTACAACTTTCAGACTGTCAATGTGTGGATTATGATTGTGCCATGTGTGAATTGGATAGAGTACGGTATTCGTGTGAAATAATTGTGTATGAATTATTCTTATGGTGAGTGACTGTGTGAAGTATATGGGTTTGTGGGAAGGATGCGTTTGAAATATAAACATGCTTACAGTGATATTGGTATTTACTTGGTGTGGAGGGTTGCTTAACTGGGTGGATGGAGAGATCATTATCTGCTTAGGCCCACCACTGACTTGATATCTTCTCTGGTCTCTCATTCCATCATGACCAAACCATTCCTTCTCCTTTCATTCAACTTCCTTTGTTATTGGTGTTCCTTTTCACTATCTCCTTTTCCCTCATGCTACAGGGTATTTTAGTCCTAGAGTGGTCTTCCTTCTACCTTTTCAAATCAACTTCAACCTAGCTACCAGTGTGCTCTATGAATGTTTTTTTTTCTAACTTTATTTTAAATTTTACGAATATATTCTGCTCCATGTCAAATACATAGGGCTGTAATACAGTGGACACCTCTCTTCTAAACTCGCATAATCAGTTTCTTCCATTTCCAGGAGACCTCTTGGTTGTGACATTCTAGTGCATTTACATTCTTGTTATGTCCAGCCCTCGAAATGTAGGTGTTTAGAGTCACTTATTTACACAATTGTTGAACTTTGTTTCATTTGTGTTTACAATCAGTCAGGCAATCATAAAATCTTTTGCATATACTCCAGACAGCTATGAACAATAAGGGAATGAAGATCTTATGTGACGAAAGTCAAGAGTCACTGAATGCACTGTTAACAGACCAAAGGAGTCAAAACAGAGACTGCCTGGATATTATGCACAAGCATTTATGAGTGACTACTTTTCTTCAACCAGTGAGTCACTTTACGGGCTTGAATAAGCTTACCTTGCATGATCCTGCAGTGTGCCTTAATTCCTTTGTATTTTATTATCCACAGTACAGGTGTCTGCTTCTTTATGAACCTTCCATGTTGTATTAACTCAGTGGAGGGAAAGATAGTAGGGAAAAGTTATTTAATTAACTCTTAAGGTTCAGGTAACATAGCAGATTATTTCATTCCATTATTTTGTTTCAGTAATTCGTATTTTGTTGAAGTGTTTTCAGAAATGAGCTGTGATCAGTCATCTCAGTCAGTGGTCATCATTCAGATGTTCAAATACTGAGTTGTGAGATTGAGAGTGCTATGAAATTATAGTAGTCTTGTGTTGTACAGGATGGTGATGGACATTCATTCAGAATTTACAATGCTTGCAATATTGTATACACCTACTGTATTATCATTTGCAAAGTACTCTTTACACATAGTAAAAGTAGTAGTATTAATATGGGGAAGGCATCAGGAATATTAATGTAATGAAAATGCAGAGATAAGATTTTATTTTCCAGCCTGTGTTCACAGATTGATGATGATCGTTCGTCCTCCCTGCTAGACCTCGATGAGGAGAACCCAGCTACGCAGCCTCTTCTCACAGCCAACACCACCACCACCACACTTGGGTTAGTTACATACCCATCTGTTCACTGTTCTCAATCCTTTTAGGTGAAGTAGTTGCACAGTAATTTAAGGTCTTGAAACATGTAACGGGGATCAACCCATCTGGGATAATGTCGGCTTTGTCCTAATTATTGCTTTTCAAACAAGCTTACTGCTTGAATATGTGTAGAGATTCATTAGAAGTAAAAATGAGGAAAGTGCAAATGAAACAGCTAGAGAATGGTGGCTAACCATTCATGTCACACTGTTCACACTTGTGAGGAATTATGACCAAGCATAGTATAACAGCTTTAAACCATCATGTGAAGATAATCCATGTGTGTAACCCTTTGTAATGAAAGTCATTGGACTCAAGGTATCAAAAAAGGACAGATAAATTATAGTTTGGAAATAAGCAGTAAAATTTGAATTACCATCTTAACTGATAATCTCAACTTTAGGGACCAGAGTGATGATCAGAGCAGTGAGGCAGAGAGTCACAGTCTGCCTCCGGACCTACTTGCCCCAGACTCTATGCTGGCCGAGCGCTTCAGTCCAGACAAGATGCCACAACTCACACACGACCAGCAGAAAGCTCTTGCTGGTAAGTTGATTCACAACCAAACCTGGAATGACCCTCCATGCTTTCTGTTTTCTCTCTCTTACAACCTTCTTTCTTTCAAGTATCTTTAGTACAAACATTTGGGCTATGAACTAATGAATTTCCTTTGCAGTTACCTTGTTCATAAAAAGAACTCTTATACTCTAGATGCGACACCAGACTCTGACGGCCTGACCCCAAGTGAGCCCCTCCTGTCTCCTGGAGAGGACGAGGACCTGGCAGTGGAGCTACCTAGTAGTGGGGTTGGTGGGTTGGGTGGCCAGGTTGGATTGGGAGGCAGCGGTCGGAGGGTGGTTAGTGAGGCCGAGTGGAACCTGCTGCACGAGGAAATCCGCCGGGCAAGATTACGCTTTGGCCGATCTTGCCAGTTGTGTGCCGCCAATCAGACTAACTTACACAAGGTAATATTGATTGGTATCTTGAGATTTTCAGCCAATGGAATTAATCTTTAAGCCATTTGAGTGGGATCTTTTCCTGTGTTGTCTTATTCAAGGTTGTTACAGTTAGAAAAAGATGGAGAAGAATTATAGTGTATGTGCAGTTTGACAATTGGCTTTGTCATGTTTCTCACCCATAACACCAAGCCACATACAGTACTTACATCAGTAAATGTTCCTCCTAAATTGTGTTCTCATCTTATTCTATGTTGTTGTTGTGTTTTTTGTGTCAGGTGCAAAGTGAACAGCGTGAGACAGAGAAACAGAAGGTGGAGTTGGAGCGAGCCCTAACCAGGTACAGTGAGGACCTGGACCGTGAGGCCAATTACCGGCAGATGACTGAGGAGAAGTGGAGGGTCATGGCCGATGATTACAAGGCTAAGGTGGGTCGTTCGGTTTTGTTAGCATCGGGGCTAATTCTGTTCATGCATTGGCCATTTGACTCTGTTTAAGGTGAATATAAACTTACTTAAAAGAGTACTGTGTATACTGTGTATTCAACCGAGGGTAAAAATGCATGTGTGTGACAGGTGGTGGAGGTGTCTGGGATGGTTGATGCAGCGACTGAAAAGTACACAATGCTAGAAGACAAATTCAAGGCCACAGAGACCAGCCTTCAGTTAAAGTTGAAGGAGCTAACTAGAGGCAGGGAGGAGGTGCAGTCAGAGCTCACCAGGTATGTACACTATTGTTCACTTTCTATCCATTTCACTTTAAGGTTAATATTTCGACACCAGCCTTGTTGATCTTGTATAGTTATCCATATAAAGTATATATTATGTAATAATGTTATAGTGCTTGGTCAGTTATGTTTCAGGTCTCCCTTTTTATTACCATTCATAGGTTTATTTGACACAGTACTATACAAAGTTTGAGTTTTAGATGTAATTTTTAAGATAAGACAGTTTATTGATTACAACATTTCTTTAGATTACAGAATGAGAATGACAAACTGGTTGGTAAACACAGTCAACATTCTCAAGAACTTCAAAATGAGATAATCAACTTACCTGACAACATGGAGGTGAGCATTTTTCTCTATCATCAAAAAACCTATAGTAGTTTCTGAGATCTGATATACAGTAAAAGTCCAATAATCTGAATGCCTATAAACCAATAATATCAATAGTCCGAATTTTTGAAGGTGGATGGCAAAAAAAAAAAAATAGTCTTGGGGTTTCCTGCACTGGCACTTATCTGGACATATAATGTCTCTCCCCTTCCACATTAGTACAGTACAAGCTCCATTTAACTGAAAGCAAAGGGTGGCAAGGGCAGGTGAGGTGAGTGACAGGGTGTGGCTGGAGGGGGGGGGGGCACTGGATGGTGGATGGAAGTAAGGATATTTCCACAAAATGTCTCATGATAGGATCTAATTTGTATGTGCCTTCACAGTTATTAAAATTTTCTGTTTTATGAATTTTCAAAATTTTCCACTCTGAGATGTCACACAAGCCATTCAATCTGGTGTAAGGCAGTACTTAATTAAAGAAGTAACATCAGCTATGGACACTTATCATCTGTCGTTAAAGAAACCAGACAAGTTTATTTCAGTAGTAAAGTAGTATGGCAAGTATTGTAGTAATCTAATGGTTGTTTATGTTGACAGGATATGCAGTTGCTGTTACTCAGGTATCGAGAGGACATCATCGCAGCCAAGGTGTCCAAAGAGCACATTGAGGAGTCACTCAAGTCGGAGATACTCTTCCTTAAGGACCAGGTCAGTGCTTTCCATTGCTTCAAGGGTTGGTGCTTAACTTTATTTCATGTATATGTCACTCCAGTTATTGTGTTATGATGATTGGAGTAAGTGGCCAAATTTGGACCTGTTGAAGAAATGTACTGCCACAACTCAGGAAAGTGATGCAATACTTAGCTTCTCTGAGAATTTGATGGGATTGAAAGTTAATGTAAATTTGTCATATTTCACTGGACATTTTGGAATTGTTACTTAAACATCTTTTTACTTGTTCCTTGCTTCCTGTAGCCATGGTAAATAAGCCTTCTTGATGATGAGTTTTTTTAATTCTTGTGTTTATTACTTAGGTGTTGGCTGAGCAGCACGAAAAGAACTCCATGGAAGACCGACTCTCTGTAGAAATGGACCAACTTAGGTGAGTAGTCCTTCATTATGTACATGTTCCTCCCAGGCACAACTCACCTCATTTCTAAGTACCTAGAATTTATGTAAAGTACATAGTGTAAATATTTAGATCTCATATTTATTTAATATTACAGTCCTTATTTGAAGTGCCTCATATGTATGTGTTATCGATGCAGGGAAAAGGTGGCAATGCTGGAGAGCGTGGAGAGCCAGATGCGGATGGAACAGAAAAATCTTGCTGAGAGTGAAGCCCAAGTGGCCCGGCAGGCGGAGGTACAGCTCAAGAGTAAACAGATCATCTCGGGACTCAAGACGCAAGTGGCTGAACAGACACAGGCCAGAGTAGGTGTTTGAAGGGACTCCGGAAGCTTATTTTGATTTGTGCTTTATTAATGTTATTGGGTGTCCACCTCTGTCAGTGGTGTCCTTTCAATATTTTAATAACAATTTTTCTGTGTAGTCCTTATAATATCATCATATCGTCATCATTTCCCTATGGCAATAACTTTGATTCTTCTTGCAGGCGAGACTGGAGGCTGAAGTGATGGAATTGAAAGGGAGAGTGACCACACTACAACACGACCTAGACACGTCAGAGGCTGTCCAGCGAGATTTTGTCCGGCTCTCCCAGTCTCTCCAGGTCCAGTTAGAGAAAATTAGACAATCAGAAAAAGAGGTAAGTGTGTGCGTATATACATCATGTATGAAACTGCTTCGAGATTAACAATGCTATGGAAGAAAGGGGGATACAAAGGGTACATGTTGATAAATAGGTGAAGCATAGAATAGTATCACATAAGAAATGAAATAATTGAATTTTACTCCATGGTACCAGAAATGCAGTATTTATTCCCAAAGCATTCAGAACCTTGCTCACAGTCACATGATGTTTGTTGAAGTATTAAATTATTCCTTTGGTGTGGCACAGGTGCGATGGCAACATGAGGAGGACCAAGAGGAGTGTAACAGCTGTAAACAGAGGTTCTCAGCGATGGGCAGGAGAAAGGTCAGTTCCCACATACATATACTGTTTTATTGCTGAGTTTTTCATCTGTAGTTAAGGAAGAAGTTTGATATTCTGACCGAGCATTATGAAATATTATACAGTTGTTGTTGATGTTCTCCCGGGGCAGAATGGCCATGTGGGCAGAGCTCGTCAAATTCACTGGAAAGTGACCAGATCCTATAACAATCATTATTCTAGCCCTGTGAAGGCTGGCTAGTATTCACAGAGAATAAAGTCAGCCCCCATGGGCAGAAATATTATACAGTAATGACTTACAGTGTAGTGACCTAAGGTGCTTTGCTGGAGCACACATGCTTTACAAATAATTATGCTGAATGTTACTAATATTTGCAGCACCACTGTCGGCACTGCGGGAAGATTTTCTGCAACGAATGCGTGAACAAGTCAGTGCCCAGCGGCCCTCATCGGAGACCTTCCCGAGTGTGTGATGTCTGCCACACCCTCCTTGTGCAGGATGCCACGCCCTACTTCAGCTCAGAGCCCCCGCACTCCCCTGACTGACCTGCTCTCACCCCTCTTGCTGCGCTCTAAGCAAGAATCTGTCCAAACCTCTGTTGCACTCGGATCTCTTCTCTTTCTCACCCAGTACTCTCTGTCTTGCCTTAGACTTAGTTGCATCTCTCCCTCTCTCTCGGTCTGTCTCTCCTGTTTTCAGTTTTGTCGCATATTATTCTACTCTCACTCAGTCACAACTTGATCACTGTCCCACAATCATATACTCTCTTTCTGTATTATTTACCCTCCCCTCATTGATGATTAACCTTTAACATCCATTACAGTCATGTTTAAGATACCTCTTCACATTGTATAATTTTCATCTTCACGTAAAATATTCTACATTTTCACCCCTTCACCATTAAACCTCCTAAATCAGCCAACCCAACTTATGCCACACAAACCACTGGCTCTACATCCAATCTCGCCTCCATTCATTTCCACAGCTTAACTGTTAACTCACTGATTTATCTCACTCTCACCTTGATCTCTACTTCGCTCTCAAAATTTTGCATACATTCACCCCCACGATGTTGTTTTGAAAACTATCTTCATCTCAGTCTACCAACATTCCCTCGCTACCCAGATAACTCTTCCAGTTTTGTTCCTACCATTGTCATTTACCTTGGATGATTAGATCATTGCAGTATTTCCACAATTCTCTGTCCAGTGAGATGCATCTCCTATCCTTACCAGCATACAGATCTCGTCTATTCAAACTCCTTTGGTAAAGTGAACAGTTACCACGCTGTTTCACTTATCAGTCCTAGCCCAAATCATTTTGTAGCTATCATGTAGTTACATAAATATACATTATCTATTTAGATACTAATGTGATGGGACTTTGTTGTGCAATTCTTATATACACTTTTTTTTTTTTTTTTTCTTAGAATAGATGTGGCCTCACTCTGAACTGTGTGCATAATGATTCTTTACCACTTTTCACGTAGGAAACTTTAGTATCATAGTTTTCCCTTCATATTTTTAACTTATCAGTACCTATGGTTCTAACTACATTCCTCCTTCATACCACAGAGTGAGAGCTACCTTGCCAAACTGCAGTGCTAATCGTACGTAATGTAATTATTAGATTGTTGACCAGAATGAGGGTGCGAATTACGTAGTCAGGTGTAGTTTACCCTCCTGGCTTATGTCAGTGAAAAATAATTATGTACATATATTTTTAATGTTAACTAAACACGACTTTTCTTCTCTCCTTTAACTTGGATGGTCCTCCATATAAGAATTATTGTAATGGTAATGATGTCCTTTAAATATTATTGAAGTACAGAAGTATTCATGTTTAAATGCAGCTGGAATTTCACTTTGATGTGGTAATGATATTATTAGACATCATCTAAGATATATGCAATTTTAAAAAGGAATTCTTTACCACACTTTAGAGGCTTTACCAAACTGAACTGAGGCAGCACAGGCAATCTTTGGGGCACAAATGGTTTGCAGGTTCAGTCTGTTGGTTCAGAATCCTAAGGTTGGAGCAGAACTCTTTATCTCACTGTCAAAAAAGTCAAGTATTTCTTATTACATTCTTATCTTGAACCAATGTGGATTTCTTAAGAATTTTAAACACGGTGTTTCAGAATGAGAATGGCACAAGAGAAATTGCTTATTGTTAATTGGCATATCTCCTGTTTGAACTGCTCATAAAGTTGTTTCAGTCAGTGCCATGATACTTGAATTACATGCAACTTGCCAATCACAAAAGTCTTACAGGCAGTAGTATATTACAGCTACTAAGCATGATTGCTTAACCACGATGGGTCATGTATTTCTTGGTAGAAAATTTTTCATTTTGTATTCATACATCTGCAAGACAGTAAGGTTGTACAGTACTGTATGCAACATTGTAATTTAGAGACTCTTGAATTTCATAGATGTGGATGGTTTATTGGGACAAATTTTGTCAAGGACCATGCACTGATTATATTAGGCTTAAGGAAATACAGAATGAAAGAATTTAACATATTGCTTGAGGTACTCTGCTTGCATTAACAAATACCTTTAAAAAGTTTCTGCTGAATAGAAGTAAATGGTTGTTGAATAACCAAGTACAGAAACAAGTGCAAAGTATATATATATATACCCATTACTGTATCTGCTTCTGGCTGGACCATTAAGCTTTCATTTGGTGTCAAGGTAGCTGACATTTTTCTAGCTACAGTATTTGTGAAGATAATGATTAATTTTCCTGTTCTGAGGAAGGATATAATTCAATGCCACTTATGAAATGCAACATGGACCCAATTGCTAACATGATACCTCTTGGGGAGACTTGGCTCTACACAGGTTAAAACATCTTTTTTGGTAATTCATAAAGAAGAAAAAAAAAATGGTGAAAGGAGTCAAAGTAATACAGATAGCCATCATAACTTTTTTTTCCAGCATGGTTTATTTTACTGAGACCATCAACGTCCATCTGATGTAACTTGGTCTCAAGCTCAAATTCTATTCCAGGTCTCCTAGTTTTTGGGTCATAAAGTTAATTAGTAAAGGTGGTGTCACACTGAAAAATATTGGTGGGCAACAACAGTCTGACACAGACAACAAAGACCCATTCCTATCACACTGAAATAGTTGGTTGGCTCATTTTCACATTGTTAATAAATCAAACAAGAGCCAAACTGGTTTTGGTGCTGCAGCTGGTAATTGTATGATCATGATTTTATTTAGTATTACTACATTTATGACAGTGTGGAGCACAAATGCACCAGTTTCCATTTCAATTTTCCACTATTAGGATTCTGTGTTTGTTACCACAACATACAAGAAGAGCAGACAACTGTTAGGAAATTGCACAGTGTGACATGACCAAAAACAATTTTTATTTTAAAGTTGTATGGATGTTATGCAAACTGTAAATAGAGGTGACTGACAATTTCATTACACATATTTTCATGGAGTATGTTTGAACATTTTGCTTTTTTAATTTTTTCATGGCTCGACTTTTTGTGTGCATCGAGTCATACACATAATGTAAGAGTAAGTTTGTGCTGTTGAGTCAAAAAGTCATGGGGAATATAGTAATTATAACTTATTTTGTTGAAACATTGTTTTGTGTGAGGGTGGATTTACCTTGTAGCAAGCTAATAGAAACTAACACTAAAACTGAACATTAATTTTGTGTTATTGTTTTTTGTGTTCTCATTTTTATGTTTTTATGGGTAAGGCAACAGCAAGGGCAAAATGTCTCGCTTATGGCTGTGCCTGAAAAATGAATACTGTACATGTAGTTACAAATCACTTGTCCATATCCAAATAATGTCAATACACAAGCCCCTTGAAGGTAGGAAGGTTGAAAGTTAGGAGAAAGACAAGAGGACAGGCAGTATTTCCATGATTTATTAGTTGAGATGAAGAACAGTTGCTCATATCTTGTTAAATTTTTCATTTTTATATGGTAAATATTTCCATTGACATCAGAAAGTTAGCTGCTTTGCTTGCTAGGCATTTAAATCGTACTGTAATACTGTATGTACATTGTAAACAGTAATTATATTTGAAAACAATTACAGAATGAGTCTGACAATATGTTTTTATATAATTAATGCTCCTCCTCTACTGATGATTTGTGTTTGCTAGGTGTAGATTCACCCAAGTGTTTGTGTTAACTACTGTAGATCTGCATTACTTTAATGTATTTATTATTTTCCTTTTGCTAACTTTATCTGTATTTGTAGGGTATGTTGTGTCAGTGTGTCAGTTAATTCTCATAAAATTGGGTGTATTCAGTTTAACACTCACTCATCCAAGATAGTGCAAATGTTATTTTTCACTTTAGAGTACATTGGCCTCTCCTGGTAATGAACCCATATTGTGCTGACTGCTGGGTGGTATTTAAACATAGGAGAAAATACAGCATCATCCCTCTGTAGTGGAGTTGAATATTGGGTGAGGCCTAAGCGACTTCATTCAGATCCCATTTGTATTTTGAATAATTGTCAAGCTGAAAGAATCCACCGAGTGTTAGTATGAAATGGGGACCTATTGGAGGCAAACAAAAACTGAAAGTGGGAAGATCCATTAGAAGTGAACCAAACAATAGAGGTGATCCATCAAGGGCAAGTGTAGTGATTCCATTCTGTGGAAGAAGCCAGATATTTCTAAAGTTTTGAATTTTTAGTACTGATTGTTTTAAATATACTACTTTATTGGATTTTACGTTTTGTCTTGACGGTTAAATCATCCCATCACCTCACAGGGTCATAGAACTGAACAAAATATTATATGACTGCTTCCCTACTTCTATGACCATTGTACATAGCTCCTCCATTTCTTTTATAATTGATAATGAAGCTATTGTATGTCTTATTACTTGTTATATTATAGCGTATAGGATAAATTATAGCAGGTAATGGAACAGGTTAGTGGTTCAGTGTGTCAGAATTTCAGTAGATTTCCAATATTTTACCCTCATGAACTGGAACCTCTTGAGAAAGCATTATTGTGCAGTACTCTCATGTATGTGGGGATACTTTAAGGGCTTTTATTTGTCCATTTTCTTGTACTCTTTTGGTACCAAATGTCCTATTTGACCTGGTACTAGATTTTCATTACAGTATTGGGTTGAATAGGTTTGGAGAGTGCTGTAACATAACAAATCTACACGTAATATAGCAATTGTATTTTAAAAAGTTGCTTGGTATTAAATTATCACACACTCAGAGGGTTCAGAGTATATGTAGTACTTTATGTGGTTCATGCTCATAAAGTTGTGGTCATCTGCTAGTAAAAATTTTGATACACTGCAATACTAATCAGCAGCCATTACCTTATACCGTTTCCTGTCGTTACTGACCCCAACCTCTAATTTTAATATACTATAGGGTGAAGTTATTTTTTGAAGTGCTGTATTTTTTATCGACATTGAGGCCTGTATTCAAGAACATTTGTGGTGTTGACATTGGCGTGGTACTGGTACGATGGCTCTGTTATTTGTTTATGGAGTCGTTGTATCGGTACTACACCATTGTACGCACCATGAATGTTCTTGAATATAGCACTGAATGCGACCGGCTGATAATTACACATGCTAGTCTTAAATGAACTCTTTGATGGCCATTTTCCGGGTTCTAACATCAGAGGTAGGCCTATTTATTACAAATCCTGCAAAATTTAGTATCAGTATTATTATTAGATACTGAGTTACCCAGACCATGCCTCTACTTGTAAATATTCCCTGGTGTACAGATATACTACTATATAATTTTAAGTGCAATAAAACTTCAAGATATGCTGTATTTTATCCTTAGTTGTTTGTCTCTCCTCACTGAAGGCATGGTAATGTAAATGTAGTCTATGTGATCTCGTGGGCCGTATTCAAGAACATCAGTGGTGTATACGATGGTGTGTTACTGTATGACGGCTCTGTTTGTCTATGGGGCCATCGTATGCACCACAAACGTTCTTGAATATGGTCTTGTGGTTCGGGATTGTTGAGTTTTGTAACAGACAAAATTTATACCCCATAAAGAGAAAAAAAAGAAACAGCGAGGTACCCATTCTACCCATCCTTGCCAGAAACCTAAACTTATAAATTCTTTCACTGAAGTGGTGTCCAATGCTACTAATTATGGTCTATAATTTACATAACCAGCCTCGCTCACCTTGGCGATTTTAAGTGTCTAGTAAATAGTTATCTCGACTCTTAACACCTGAACTAACTCCTACGGCTTTTCTGAACCCTACTGGCAAATAATATCGTACAATACTAAAAATTATAACAGTTTCCGGCTACTTGAACCCTTCGCTATTGAAAGTGAGAAGCCTATAGGGTATTACAGTATTTAAATCTTAAAATACCCATATAAGGCTCTGACCGATTGTTTATTATACAATATCCATGATTAGCACTACCTTGGTGTTATCTTAATTCTGTACTAGATGGAAAGGTAGCTGTCTATATCTATCATGCCATAACGGGAAAGGATGACTAACGGGCCTCAACATGGCAGATTAAGTGACTTCTGTGACGTCATGGGTGAGTGCCGAGTGGGAGGCATGACTATCTCCAGTTGTGAGATGTACTGTATGTTGACGAATCTGACTTATGACTAATAGTTTCACGAATGGTTAATTGTTACAGAGACTTGCCTACATACATAAATTAATCCTGAAATACAGAAATGGGAAGGGTAAGTTACCAATGAAGTTGGCCACTTGTATATGAGAATCCGTCGCGACGAGGCCAAGCCAAGACAGACGAAATTCCACTTGTCAGTGCTTCCACTTTAGGGTAAAATACCTAATTTTAGGGTAATTTGATGATTAGGGTAGTGTTTAGAACTTTAGAGTAAAGCAAAAAATATGCAATAACTACGATATATAATCAATAATTCCCTGGGGTATTGTCCTTATATTTTAGGGTAATGGTTAAATTTTTATATATTAAATAGTCAGCATGGATACTGATAATAATCTGTGATGATCCTTGTTCCCCCTTTGAGCAGCGTAGCCAAATATGGGAATATTCCCTAGACATAAGAGAGAATCAGAGAGGTAGCCTACCAAAGGGGAAATTATTTATATAAAGATGGTTCAAGAATAAAATGGGGAAATCTCTACAAGAATAGATATCAAGAAGACGGTAGGATAAATACAGTATACGATTATCTTAAAAAGTAAACAGGGAATTTGTGAGTTAAAAAGGGAAATTCTGATGTTGAAGCTGGGGAAATTTCATCAATGAGACCTGACAAGAGGCAAGTAACAAGTTACAACACTGATTGGAGTCAGTATGGTTTGAGCAGTGGTGGGAGGAGGTTGTATTGTATTGTGTCACGTGTCCCACTCCCTCGCAACCACCTGTTCACTTTAGCTGTATTTGCACCATAGTTCCTGGGAGTATTGTTTTCTGGCAGGTGAGTCTGTGGTGAAGGAATTAGGACAAAAAGGTGCATGGAGGAAAAAAAAAAGAGACCCTTGGGAGATGTCTTTTTTTTTTTAATTCTCTTTTTCTCATCCCACACGTTGACCAAATATTTCTTTCTCATTTATCGTGATTAGATTGCATAATATAATAATTGCGACATATTAATCTCGAAATAGGAATTGGGTTTTGCAGCTGTGTTTAACTTAATATTAAATTGATATAGTAATCTATAATTTTCCAATTCGTTAAGTTTTATTTAATTAAATTATGTGAAATTAGTCCAGTCTCACAAAGTCTTAAATTAATTATTCTTCAACTCACTTCTTTCATGTTCACGACACAAGTGTTCAAAAGTGTACTGAAATATATGAAATGTGAAATATATATATGTAATGTGAAAATTTTATGAACAAAATCATTATAGTTATTCCGTTACCACACTGTAAACTTAACAAGAGGATGTCCAATATAGTGGTCACGGAATCCTGCCATTTTCTGGCGCTATATGACCTCGCTGTTGCGGCGCCTAACATCAATCAATCAATCAATCACGGAAGCAACATAATAACTATCAGGATTCAAAGTCAAAATTATAAAGGGACTGTAGTAGTGCCAGTTATGTTACGTCTCTTCTTTACCACACTAGTAGCCTACCATAATATTATAGACTGTTAATATCAAGATGTTACTATCGAACAAATTAGATTACTACACTACTACACTTTTGATATTGGCTATACAATGATTGGGTAAATATTGAATGAATTACCGTTATTGCGTACGGTTTTTCTACCTTCATTACCCACTATTTTAGACCATTCTAAGACTATTTTCTTCTATGGCATTTTCTCCGCAAATGCCCCATTTACAAGATAGGGCATATTCAAATGGGGCATTTTGAAATTAGCCTGACCTTACCTGACCTGACCTAACCTAACCTAGACCGCATCAGACTACCGGGACCTAACCTGGGCAAACTACCGGAACCTAACCTGGGCAAACTACCGGGAAATAATCGTGATAAAATACAATAAATGACTGGGGCAAAATACTGGGACCCAGCCGGATCTGGCAACACTGCTGCAAAACGGTAATTCTTTCAATAAATACCAAATTATTGTTATTGCGTCATACTGCGTGTTATTAAGGTTAGTTATGTAATTGTATATACCTGATGCAAGGGATGTGATGTGCATGATGGTGTGAGGGGGAATTGGAGGTAAGATAGATTCTGTTATACTTGGCGTAGATAATGAGGTCTCGGTTAGCATGCGAGTACTGTACTGTGGTAACAATTAATATACTTACTTGCCTCATAATTTGGAGGTCCTTTGGGTAGGGGGTAGCGTCCTTCTATTATAACCCTAACTGGAAATGATCACACCCGTGGACCTACTGCGTGAATCACCAGTAATGGCTAATAAGGAGAAGTAGACGTGCCCCATATATATGCAAATTATATTGTATTCATATCCAATCCCATATTTAAAGAATAATAATATAAGGTGGGATAGAGGAATATAGGCCTATGTCAGATAAATTAAGTACTGAAGATAATGAGTGATGACAAATACTGGTACTGTAGGCTAGTCCACTGGGTGTCAACTACTGTACTTTTATACTTTACTGTTATTTGAGTACCTCACCACTGTCAAGTCACCCACCTCCCTAAAATTGCCTGTGGTGAAGTGCTGGAACGGGGCGTCATTTACACAAGACACCACCACCAGACAGACCACGTAATTTATAGAGATTTACGACCATTATAAAAGCCTTGACTTTCACAGGTTCAAGTCAATGATTTAGTATTAAACATCATAATACTATATAAAACCGGTTATCTAGGCCTGTGTCTGTTATTTTGTATAGTAAATCTTTCCTTCTATTGATTCACCTTTGTGGAAGATGCAACGCAAAAAGAAAAGTATTTGCAAGGGAGTTAATTTATGTTATGGCGTTTGAGTGAAAGGGGATGGGTAAGAGGCATATGTCTTGTTTAGTTAGTACTCACGCCCCTTTAATTCCTATCAGACGTCAGTTTTCGATAAATGTAATGCAATGTAAGGAAGATTACGCCAAATAATTATATAACATTGTGCTTGCCTGTAACTTATATACAATTTACAGGCAAGTACAACATTATGTAAATTGTTGGTATAGGCTACGCGATTTCGCGAAGCGTGTGTCTAAGGCCGCATTAGGCCTACTTAGAAGGGAATCGGTGCATTTTGGCCGAAATTTTTATAATAATAAACACCCACTATAATGAATCTGGACCCCTAACATTTTCGACACGGCAAATACCACTGGCAGGCAGGCAGGGTGTAGGCAAACAAGTACAGGCCGGCCCGCCCACACCCACAATACCAGGTAACGAACGACAAGGACCCCTAGCCGCTCACCTACCTACGCCCACATAACGCTCATGTGTATCCTGCTTTGTGGTTGGTTCTTCCTGGTATCTCTGTGTGTACCTGGGTATTTTGTGTTGTCTTTTTTAAATACCATTGTGGAGTCAGTAAACACGATGGTCGCTTAAAATAGTCTATCAGTTAAGTATTAGGCTGTAAATTATATCATGCTAAAAAGTTGTCTGAGGTAGCCAAGATTATTAATAGTACATACCTAGACTACAATCGCGCGAGGTGCAAAAAATATTAGCTTTCGTTGTTTTGGACCCCAAATGCTTCAATCAATGTTTAGGCTGCACATCTTTTCTTCTTGTCATTTTGTTAAGATATCAAGAAGGCAAAAAGGATGCATTATAGACTTGTTATTCACATCACGCTTCGACTGAGAAGGTGGCCTCGCATTTCACCACCACCGCCAAGAGCCAAGACAGGCTTCTAAAAGACTCTTGTATGAAAAAAGTTCGTGACGTGTTTTGCATGTTAATGAGGGCTGATGTTGTGACGGTGGAAGTAAACAGGGAAGGAAATGGGGTTGAACGTTCAGTCACAGTAAAAAGTCTTGCATCAGGTGAATGAGAGTGAGCCATTGGAGTGAATGTTATGAACCAATTATGAGGCTAAGGTGATCAACAGCTTTAGTTTCGTATCATTTCTAGAGGCCGGTTCGTTCGAAGGTGTTGCAGGACTATTAGACTCACGTGACCATATATGGAGTCAAGTCAAGTCAAGCTGCAGGATTGGTCGGTTGGTTGGTTGAAGTGTTTTGTGAAATGAGGAGTGAGAGTGTCTTGCATTCATATCTCCAGTGGCCAGGTATTATAAATGGTGGTGGGTTTCTTAAAATGAGTTGATGGTTACACTCGCCTTTTTATGTTGCCACATTTTTTTTTTCTTGGTGTGTGTGTTTCATTTTATATGAATATTCATGTGTCTATCATTGCAGTCTGTGTGTATGTGCTTTTGTTATCAGGTTCACTATCTCCTGAATTATAGTAAAGGTCTGATTTCATTTTAGTGAAAGGTTTAAACAGCATTGATATAGTAGATCCTCACCATCAGAACAGTAGCCTATATATATATTTCATCCCACTCCTCTATCTCCTGTCATAAAACCGAGACAATAGAGTCATTCTTGTCTCCTACCTGTGTGTGTTTCATTAATACGGGGAAACTCGCTTCGTTTTCTCTTCCTGGAATGTTCCTGCTCATTCTTGACCCTCTCTTGTTTGGTTTGACTTGTTATCACCAGACTTGACCTGTCCTGACCATATCTGATCATACCTAATCTTAGTGGAATACCAGTACTCTCTTAGCTGACAACAAACCATGCCATAACAACAGCTTCCCTATTACAAAAATCGAAGACATCTGTTTCCTGGTATATGTGGAATGGAGGAACCAATAAAGAAAAGAAAAGAAAAGAAAAAGAAACCTTCCTGTAGCATGAAAGACTGGCCGGAATAATGGCAACCGGGTGTGAGTGACGTGTAGGGTCGGTTTCACCCCATTGTGTGTGTGTGTGTGTGTGTGTGTAAGGGAGAATGAAAGTGGTTGGTGGGTGTCTGTGCCTTTCCCTTCGACCCGTATATAAATGACTCAACTAGAGGGTCATGAGAGAGATTGGAATGGCTCAAACTCGTGTTGTTAAAATTTGCATACTACACCACTCGTTCCGTTACGTGTAGCCTAATCTCTGTTGTGGTTGTATTCGTCAGTTAAGTTGTACGGAGATTATTATTATTATTATTATCTTCCTTATTCATTTCTTTCCATTTTGATGTTTCATATTTTTATCTCCTTGATAGATGGGGCTAGTGGCGGGTTGGCTAGGCTATAGTGGGACGGAGATTGTTGTTATTTTATTGTTATTGTTCTTGCCTTTCCATAATGATGTTTCTTATTTGTATCTCATTGACAAAGTGTGCTAGAGGCGGGTTAGTTAGGCTAGTGCCGGTGGGGTAGTAAAGGCTACAGGCACTGATGGATTGTGCCTGGGGATAGTGAAGGCTAGAGGCAGGGATGGATATTGCCCGGGGATAGCCTACAGGTGAATAGTATAGGGCGGGTAGGCCTGCGATACACACATACATACACATACACAGATTACACACATACATTTCCCCTCACTCCTGTGTTTAAGTTACTTCATGATCAATGGAGTGAACAATGGCATCTGGAACGCATTGATTTCGGGTACTTTGTTGGTTGGTGTGGGCTTATCGAAATGTTAGGTTACCATATCAAAAATATTCGGCAGTGAAAGTACGGTGTCTGTACCATAACAGAAACCAAGATAGGTTAGCCACCTTCCCTTCGTTGTGTTGATGAAAGAGATACTATATAATTACTATTGTTTTATGAAGACTGACCCCGGTAATGCTGTTTTATTTGAACACTTTTTTCTACATACTTTCATATAAGTATTAAGCATAAACTGAGACGGAAAGGAAATGCAAAGTAGGTTATAGGCTAATTATACAAGGTTCCATACAGCTAGTGTTGTCCCCTATCGATACAAGAAATAATAAAGTGGAATTATTATGATAAGGTGGAGGTTAAATTGTGGTGGGAAATAACGGTACAAATAGGGGAGGAATTTCACTGAATGTTGTTGTTGTTGTTTGTGATGGTAGTGTTGTTTTTGTTGGTGTTGGTTGTTGTTATTGGTGTTGGTTGTTTGTTGTTATTGGTACCGGTAGTGTTGTTGTTGGTGGTGGTGGTGTACAGTACGGAAACTATGCTCTCTCACTCACTTTACTTTGCCACAACTTGCCCCCTGGATATAATAGGCTACGTGGGGTTGAAGAGTGTTGGAGGCTCTTTTGTCGGCAGTGATAGAGGTGACTTGCTCTTACTCAATGTGTGTGTGTGTGTAGTGGGGGGGGGGGATTCGGGGAGGCAGCCAAGAAAGGTATATATAGTTTGGTAACGTTAGTCCCGTCGATTTGCCAGGGGGACACGGAAGCGTAACTGTGTGTGTGTGTGTGTCTCTCTCTGTCCTATAGCGCTCTCTCTCACCTTCGCACTGTGGAGAAAGTTGCAGAGCCTTATTACATCCCTGTTCACCCTTGCCTCCTCCCCCATCCTCCCCCTCACTGTACTTCCTCCCCATCATTCCCCTTCCTTTGTCCTTCTAAGACCTCCCTTACTCCCTCCACCGCTTTTATCCTCGTCCGTGCTCTGTTGGCCCCTCCTGACCGACCTGACCTCTTTTCCTCTTTCCCTCTTACTCCAGCTTCCTCCTCCACTCTCCCACTCCTTTCAATTCTTCTCCTTTGTGACAATAATGTATACAGTAAATAGTTGCTGTTCTTAAAGTAGTATCGTTTGGTAGTAGGCTACAGTAAACACGTAAATGGATATTCATGTGTACCGTACTGTAAACGTATTTTAAACAGTAGAGAGGATATAATAATAATAATAAATCCTGTACTGTAATAATAACGTCTAGGCCACTAGGGAGATGATTATATACGAGGGAGAAATTGATAATAATAATTTCTGTATTTAGTGACTTTGAACAGAAAATAAAAAGCTTTCGGTCTTGCCTATCCTTCCAAGTCTTGTGTATTTTAGCTTGGAAAATATTTAGGTCGACCATCTTAATGTAGCCCAAGTCACGCTCCAGATAAGCTACCGTACATACCAGGTGGTGAAGTAGCAACACATACAGGATCACCATATATTTCTCACATTAGGCTACACAATCTTTGCACTCACACAGGATCAACAGGACTCATTTTCCTCCATTGTTGTCGTCGTCGTCGGGTTGTTGTGCAGAAAACTCGATCCCTTAATTACTGTTTTGCTATCTTTGGCTTAGTTTATTCAGAATTTTCACATCATTATATGTCCACAACCAACGACCACCGTCCTCTCTTATTAACTGCTAAATCTCGATGGGTCTGTAAATTTTGTGGCTAAAAAAAAGTACTATATATATTTTACTGGGACAATGTTGACGGAGATAAAGGTTGAGACGCATGCAAAATCTAAAAACTAATGGATTGACCGAGAGAAAACCTAATGAAATAAAACGATAGATGGGTTTTTTGTTGTTGGACAGACTGGTGGACGCGGACTCTCTTCCTATTCATCACGCTTCATCTGCTTTCTCCTATTCTTTCTTTGTCTGGTTGATGTATATGTTGGTAGCTACACGTATGTACTATCTGGACCGTGGGTAGCTGCTCATTCACCCATAGTGCCGACTCTCCACCCCCACCACCAGCCATCCTCACTACCGTCACCATCACTATCATAACCCATCCTCTCCACCATAACCCATCCTCTCCACCACCACTCATCCTCTCCACCACCACTCATCCTCACTACCATCACGATCACCCATCCCCTTCTCCACCGCCACCACCATCACCCCCTCTCCACCACCATCACTATCACCCCTCTCCACCACCACTATCACCCCTCTCCACCACCACTATCACACACCAAACATACATATAGCCCTCGCAAGCCACCTCTTCCACTAGGCTAATACCACAACCATGACTACTACTACTAGCCCTATGACTGAATTCACCTCCACCATCACCACTACTACTATCACTACCACCACCACGACACACACACACACACACCAATTTACACGTTCCACTGCCCCTCCTCCACCTTAGGCAGGCACCTCACCCATTCCCTCCGGTTGTATTACAGTGATGATGTGTTTCCATTCCTATATGTATGTTATGTATGTATGTATATTGGTATGTATGTAGAGTCACGATCAATAGTACTGAATCTGGTGAATGAAAGAGGGCCATTTGAGTCAATTATATAAAAACTAATGAGACAAATCAACAGCTGTGGTTTCGCATCATTCTTCGAGGCCGTTTCAAACCTTCGAGGATGTTGTAGGACTATTGGGCGTGACGGTACACTCGTTCTAAAAAGTATACTAAAGGTGTCATTTAGTTTCGAGTCATATTATATTGCAGATTATTTTTTGAGCAACTGTGTAGGCAACAGCTGAGGCGTCACGAGTGGAAAGTTGACCGACACACACACACACACACACACACACACACACACACACACACACACACACACCTCCCTTGGTTCCCTTCAAGCATAATGTGGTATAAATATGTTTTGTTTCGTTTTTCCCCCTCCCTGTCTGATGAATCTAGCACATACCGCCGTGGTGGTTCCCGGTGTCTCCCTGCATGCATGCCTGCCTGCCTGCTTTTCGTCCCCGTTCATGCTTTCACCAGCACTTCACGCCTCAGTACTCGTCCGTCCCTCGTACTTACATAGTTTCGTGCCGTGTTTAAAGGGGAGGGCGAGGGGGGGGGGGCGAGTACAGTCACTCATAAAAGTTCGTGGGGGTCCGTGTGTTTGTTTGCCACTCACGGACACCATCAAACTTTTATGAGTGACTGTACATTGTCGGTAAATCTGGAGCAACTGATTCCTCCAGACTATTCCATGCATGCAACAGGCCACGAGTATATTTTCGTTAATATGCATGGTCCTGTTTTCTGGCATACTTTGAAGGAATAAAGGTACTCCAGTGCTATTTCCTTCATGGCTCAATATGTAGCCTATGTAATTACAGTCGTGCAAAAAGACATACATTAATAAATATCGATAAGTAAAGATAAAGTAGATTAAAAACACATTGTCATTAAGTGGACTGCAAAAGCTCTTACTGTTTTATATCAAGCAATCAACGCGAACCAGTGGAAAGTAAAGGTGTGGGAGGGAGAGAGAAGGGTCGTGAGAAGGTAGAAATAAGGGAGGGGGAATGGAGGGGACGGTGGAAATAAGGAAGGGAATACAAAGGACATTCAAACAGCAACAGACCTACTGGTCCTTACGAGGCTGCTTGATTTTGCTATTCTATCTAACCTACAAGAGTGAGGGAAAGAAGGCTCCTCCCCACCCACCACTCCCTCCAGCCGAAGCTGGCAGGGAGGGAGGGAGGGGAAGTGAAAAGGTAGAACAGTAATGGAATGGAGGGAGGGATGGTGGAAGGAAGGGGAAGTGAGAGGGAAGGAAATCAGATCAGAGAGTCGACGAGGAAGGAAGGAAGGAAAGGAGGGAGGGGAGGTGAGAAGGTAAGGTAGCGTTTCGTGTACGGTGTGTGATTCTTTAATGCACGAAGAATATATGTTTACAGTTGGATACCAGACACCACTCAGGTCCGTTACTGTCCCAACCTTACACTCAACAGGTAGAAATAAGGAAGGAAGGGAGAGAGGGAAGAAAGGGTCGTGAGAGGGAAGGAAATGAAGGAGTTAACGAGGAAAGGGAAGGGAGAGAGGAAAGAAGGAGTCGTGAGAGGGAAGGAAATGAGGGAGTTAACGAGGAAAGGGAAGGGAGAGAGGAAAGAAGGAGTCGTGAGAGGGAAGGAAATGAAGGAGTTAACGAGGAAAGGGAAGGGAGTCAACATGAGTACATACAGTATATAAGGTTAGGTGGCTGTGACGGTCCTTTCTTTCCTCTCTTTGCTAACAACAGTGTGCGTGTGTGTGTGGGAACCAACCAACCAATCCCAGTGTTTACAACCCTAATGGCGACAGTATTTGATTCGATCCAAACCTCTACCGTTCTATTTCCTTCCTCTTTTTCTCCCTTCTGTGCCTCCGTCGTCTTGTGTCTCAATCCGTCCCTCCCTTCCTCCTTCCGTCCCTTCTGCTGCGCCGCCACCATATGTCACCACCTTCCCTCCCTCTCATATGTTTGTTTCGCCGTCACGTGTTTTCCTCCTACTGAGCGACGTCTATTTTCTTCCTCCCTTCCTTTCTCCCTCCTTCTCTTTCTCCCTTCCTTCTCTTTCTCCCTTCCTTCTCTTTCTCCCTTCCTTCTCTTTCTCCCTCCTTCTCTTTCTCCCTCCTTCTCTTTCTCCCTTCTTCTCTTTCTCCCTTCTTCTCTTTCTCCCTTCCTTCTCTTTCTCCCTTCCTTCTCTTTCTCCCTTCCTTCCCTTTCTCCCTTCCTTCTCTTTCTCCCTTCCTTCTCTTTCTCCCTTCCTTCTCTTTCTCCCTCCTTCCCACTCTTTTTACCTTCTGACTTTTGATAAATATACTTTCCAGTGTTTATAAGTCACAGATAAGTATAGCCTCCCTTTAGTTGTGTACATATACTATGAAATTCGTCTTGGATTACATTAGCATATATCTACCGAAACTCCAAACAAGAAATATAGAACCTAATAAATGAGGGAGCCTGTACTGTACATTGTCGCCAGGAAAAAAAAATATATATAAAAACATGAAGCCTAGTGTTTGGTGTAGCGGTGAAGCGAATGTGCACACGGCTGTCTGTCGGAACCACCAACCCCAAGGCAACAACACCATTACCAGCGAACGAGCAGCGTCGAATTATTTATGCGGCGCCAAGCAGAAAATGGGAGAGGAATGACACGCCAAGTGGTGGGTGGGTGGGTTGGCAATGAATGTGTGGAAACTGTTGATGGCTTTGTGCTGGCGTTTTCCTTCCGTCCTTCCTTCCTTTCTTCCTGGGCTTGTAGTACCTGAGTTTTGTTTTGTTTTGTTTCGTTCAGAGTGACTTCGGTGATGTTTGTGCCAGAGTTTATCTATCGTGTCTGAATTAAGTAAGTGGCTGTGGTGTTCCTGACGTTTATATATTTCATTCAGAGTGATTTCGGTGACGTTGTTCCTAATTTTTTCATATATGTTTCGTTCAGTATTATTGTTCCAGAGTTTTGTACATCCTTTAGATTGACTTCCTGTGTCCATCGTAACCTCCTCCATTGATTGTCCTGACTGCTCCTCTTCCTCTTATATTTTCCTCCCACAATCTTTCTCCTTTCCCTACCTCTTCCTCTTTCCTCCTTCTACTGCTCTTCTTACCTTTTCCTCCTTTACTAATCTTCTCTTCTCACCTTTTCCTCCTTTTACTGCTCTTATCTTCTCACCTTTTTCTCCTTCTCCTACCACTTTCTTCCTTTCCTCCGTCCTCCCACCTAGCCGGTAGTGTCAGCGGCCCCACAGCCCAGCCCTGGACTTGCTTGAGGAAGGAGGTTCTCACGCTTCACACAATTTTCCCACGGTCCCCCTTCTCGGCACCCCTATATATCATACCCCTTTCTTCCTCTACTCACTCCCCTCCTTCCTTTTTGCCTTTCTTTTCAAACACTTTTCCTTCACTCTCTTTGCCTTTCGTTTCTATCTATCTATCTTTCTTTCTCCTTCCTTCCCCGTCCTTCACTCTTATTCTGAATCGGTTGTATGATAATATTATTTGTCGACCCTACTATTTACCCGTCGCACTCGTCTTTTGAATAGATAGATGTACACAGAGAATTTTTTTTGTCTGTTTAGGGAAATCCTGAATTAAATCTACGGTAGTTTTTGAAAATTTTGAAGACCAGTTTGAAAAGAGCCTAATCGATTTTCTGGTTGATTTTGAGTCATAATAATAGAAAGGTGAATTATCTACCAATCCTAAAATATTTGTCCAATCTTCAAACACAACCGCACTTCCTTGTTCATTGTCATCGTCTTGTCATTCATTTATCATTGTTGTTCTCTTCCTCCCTTTCCACTTTTTCTTCTTCCTCTTTTTTTTTCCCCATCCAACAAGTGTGAAACAAGTAATTCTTCCATATCTCCTTTGGTGGTTCTCATAGTTATCTTCACATAATGATTGTAGTGTAGTGGTGGCCTATTTACTCTCTCTCTCTGGCAAGTAATTATATCTGTGAGCGAGAAAGTCAATCAGTGTCGTATCGTAAGGTGATAGACAGAGTGTAGATCAGGTTTCGTTCCCATCTTTGTTCTCTCTCTCTCTCTCTCTCTCTCTCTCTCTCTCTCTCTCTCTCTCTCTCTCTCTCTCTCTCTCTCTCATATATATATATTCACTTCAAATCAGAGCGCCCTCTCACCTTCACCCCGTCAACCCACACGAGATGTTAATACCTTTCACAAGACCTTTAACTTAACCTAAGCTGGCAGGACAACACGTCAATAAATTTTTTTTTATCCCCACTGTTTTTGTTGACATTGAAAGATCTTTAATTAATGTACAGTGAGTCCATGTATGTAGCTTTGGAGACGTAATATATACTTGGCGTGTATACATATTTATATAATAGACTGGATTGCAAATGTTGTATATATTTTCTCTAATATGTATAAAGTCTTGACAGGAATTAAGAAGACACGAAACATTTTGGAATGGACACGTAACTTATCTACAGCTATAGATTGCGAACATTTGGACGAGAGTGTACTGTACTGTACTGTAGCTCCCAAAACTATCGTCAATGTTTGGTATTGTAGGAAGGATGGCGAAATAAACAGAACTTTTTGTCACATTACGCAACATGTGTCAAATAACAACATGGTCCGGTGTGGCAGATTGTACAACACATTATTTTAACGATACTTTTGGGAGGTACAGTACATACATAGTTCTGTGTCTGTGTGTGTATGTTAATATTGATGTGTAATGTATTGTGTATGTATGAATAATGATGTATGATGTAATGTGTATGTATAAATATGTATATACCGGTATATGTATTGTAAGTGTATGTATAAATGTAAATCATATGTGTATGTATAAATATGTACTGTATGTGTATAATATGTATTGTATGTATATGTATAAATTTGTAAAGTATTATATGTAATGTGTATGTATAAATATGTAAAGTAAATATGTAATATGTAATGTGTATGTAAAAATATGTAATGTATATGTAATATTTATGTTTGTGTTTTTCAGCTGAGTGTGTGTGTGAGGCAGGATGAGGGTGTGGGCGGTGGCTGCTGTCTATGTGGCTGTGGGTGTGGTGGTGGTCCGGCCTCGTGGGGTGCACCGAGGCACAAGGGTGAGTTTTACCTTCATACTTACATACGCCACATTGGCTAGCTCGCTCTCTCACTCACTCTCACTGATCTCATTCTCTCTCTCTCTCATACTTGATTTCACAGTCTCACACTCACTCTCACTTGCTCACTCTCACTTTCTCATTCTCACTTGATCTCACTTGCTCACTCACAATTGCTCTCTCTTACTTGGTTTCACACTCACTCTCACTTTCTCATTTGCTCACTCATTCTAGAACTACCTACACACACATACAGATACGTATACTCACACTGACACACAAGGCCTATTCATACATACTGTATAATATGAATAGGTCTTGCTCACACACACACACACACACACTACACACACACACACACACACACTACACACACTACAGAAGACCTTGACACACGAGGAGAGGAACATTATCAAGCAACATTCTTTATTATATTTAGTAGAATGTATAATGTATCGAGATTCCTGCATACATACATACATACATATTTATAGTGATGTCGGTAAAACTATGGGCGTCGACACCAAATGATATTCATATAATCAGGGCATCTTCCTTGACAAACTCGTGTAATCAGTCATCTCACCAAAATCAAAAACAAACAAACAAATGATAAATAAGTAAATAGAAAAAAAAAAAAAAAAAAAAAAAACAGTCACCCTAAATATGACAAATAAAATAATTGAAAGATACATAAATAAATGAAACAAGTCACCCCCAAAAAAATGATAGATAGATAAATAAATAAATAAATAAATAATAAATGAAAAAAATAACTGGAGTAATAGAAACGGTGTATATATAATTACTTGACACGTAATTTAATTCCATTCTTGCATTATGGTTCCCGGTTTCATTATAACACTCATACGCATGCGTCCCCCCCCTCTTGTTCCTCCTCTCCCTGCATGCCCCTTCCTGTCCCCCACCCCTGTCCTCCCCCTGCCCCCTTTCACTTTTCCCTGGCCCCCATTCCCACCTAAACCCTCCCCTTTTTCCCCCTCCCCCCCTCATCCCCTCTTTTCGCCCTCACCCCCCTTTTGTCGCCCCTCACCCATCTGTCCCCCCTCACCCCTTCTTCCCCCCTCACCCCTTCTTCCCCCCTCAACCCCCTCTTCCCCCTCCCCCTCACCCCCTCTTCCCCCCCTCGCCCCCTCTTCCCCCCTAACCCCCTTTTTTTCCCCCTCACCACTTCTTCCCCCCTCACCCCCTTCTTCCCCCCCGCACCCCCCCCCCCCCTGATACTTACTGGAGGTGCCAAGTGCAGCGGTTTGACTCAATGTGTAGGTGGTGGTGTGGCCCCTCCCTTGACACACACACACCACACACGGATGCAGCCAACCACAACACAACCCTCGATCTCACTTCTTGGCTTTCATTTCATTTTTTTTTTTTTTTCTCTCTCTCTCTCTCTCTCTCTCATACACACACACACACACACACACACACACACACACAACCCTCCATGTCACTACTTAGCTTTCTCTCTCTCTCTCTCTCTCTCTCTCTCTCTCTCTCTCTCTCTCGTCTCTCTCAGAACTAATTGAGTCAGGGAGAGAGAGAGAGAGAGAGAGAGAGAGAGAGACTTGCGTGAGACAGTAAGTAGTGAGCCGATGGAACCAACCAGCAGACCAGAGAAGGAAGAAAGGGAGATAGGGACCAGCTGGATATATCGAACTCTTAAAGGGGGTTATATCATTCACTTTTGGTACATACATTGGAGTGCCTTGATTCCTCATCCAAACTATCCCAGGAAACAGCTGGACCAGATGAACAAAAATAATGGTGGTGTTCTGTTGCTTGGAATAGTTTGGTGGAGGATTCAGTCAGTTGCTGCTCCAGATTTTTACCAACACAAAATTTCCCCCCTTTTAATTAAGAGACTTCCACCGTTAGTTCAAAGAGAGAGAGAGAGAGAGAGAGAGAGAGAGAGGAGAGAGAGAGAGAGAGAGAGAGAGAGAGAGAGAGAGAGAGAGAGAGAGAGAGAGAGATTGAGAGAGAGAGAGAGAGATAGAGGTCGTGGACTATGAAGCATATCTGTGAGTGGGTGTGATTTAGTATGCTCACTGACTCACTTTCTCACACACACACACCCACCCTACTTCCCCCCACACACACACACACCTCTCCCACATCACTTCCACACGCACTCACTCCCTCCCTCCTCTCTTCACTCGCGCACCCCCACTTCCACACGCTCTCACACACCCTACTTCACACACTCACTCCCTCTCACTCACACTCACTCCCTCTCACACACCCTACTTCACACACTCACTCCCTCTCACTCACACACCCTACTTCACACACTCACTCCCTCTCACTCACACACCCTACTTCTAGACAAACTCACTCCATCTCTCTCTCACTCAAAACACATCCTCCCTTCCTCACTCATCCAACCCATTATTCACTCATTATTCCCTCAATTTCTCACACACCACTCATTCAACTCATTATTCATTATTCCTCATTCAATTCCTCATTCATTTGATTCATTATTAATTCCCCGACTCTCTTATTACTCAGTTTTCTACCCACCACCACCAAACACACACACTTCCTCACTCATTCTTTCCTCAGCTTACTCATTCACACAGTGGGTTAATTTGTCTGACTCCACCTGTAATTTCCGGACCCCAGCAGGTGCTCTAGGGGGTGGGGGGGGGGGGTTGGAGGGGGTGGTCATATAAGGGATGAAGGGGAAGAAGTTTTTTTTTGTTATTTAAATGGGGTGCGTGAGATTTGAGTATAGATGATGTTGATGATGATATGTGTGTGTGTGTGTGTGTGTGTGTGTGTGTGTGTGTGTGTGTGTGTGTGTGCTGTAAACAAGGGTGTAGGCTATCTGTGTGGGCAGGAACCAAGGACACACATAGGGTCGACTCAGCTGTTGCTTCATCACTGGCACACACACACACACACACACACACACACACACACCATTTCTACTACTCACTGCTTTCCTCGCCTGACTTCATTCACCAGCCTCACCACTTGTCTTCTGTCTGTGTACCTGTATATGCATGGCCCCCCCTTCTGATCTTTCAAGTTACTTCACTCGCTTCGCTACCTACCTACCTACCTACCTATCTACCTACCTACCTACCTACCTACCTACCTACCTACCTACCTACCTACTATCTATCTATCTATCTATCTATCTATCTATCTACCTACCTACCTACCTACCTATCTATCTATCTACCTACCTATCTACCTATCTACCTACCTACCTACCTACCTACCTACCTACCTACCTATCTATCTATCTACCTACCTACCTACCTACCTACCCTACCTACCTTGCTTCATCATTGCATTTCCTGCCTTAGTCATGATACCTCCCTTACTCGTCTTTCATCACCACCACCACCAGCCTGCCTCACTCACCTCCCTGCCCCACTAGACCCAGATTATTTCCTGCATTAATCACGATTCACGAAATAGTATCTTGCTCACGTTGGGCCCACATTGTACCTCGCTCACCTGTGCAATATCTTATCCTATTTTTCTTTATAGTACTTAACTAACATATAGAGTATAGGCTAGTAGACTACCTTACTCACTTGTACAAGACCTCACACACCATTACAGAATCATGTTGTCCTAATCATGTCTATCTTGTTTTATTTATCACCAGTACTATCTCATCATTGCTTCGTTGTAATTATCTCCTAACACCAGACGATATTTCTTGTCGGAGGGGGACTGCAGATGCCCCATAAACCACGACTTGCATCTTCCTAAATAAACTATACTAACGCCTGAGTATATATATGTTGTTTTTATCAAGAAGAGCACCAATGTTTTAGGAGTTAATGAATTTTTCTCGCTATACTTTCACACTCTATATATGCACATCTTCTTTCTCTGTATCTAGACTGCTTCACTTCGGTATCTTATTTCCTGCCCCCAGTCACTGTTCCTCTCCCACGCCTTTTTTTCATTTCCTTTGCATGAGAAAAGCAGTGCGAGGTATTGTGTAGTGAATTAACGAGAGAAATCCATTGAACAGTAATCAACTAGAGCATTGATGATGATGATAGTGGTGGTAGTAGTAGTAGGGGAGTATTGTTTTGTTTTGTAGTGTGATGTAGTAGGGAGTGTTGTGTTGTGTTGTGATGTATAGTGGTGATGGGGAATGTTGTGGTTGTAGTAGTGGTATTTGGTGGGGTTGTTTGTTGGTTAGGTTAGTGATTGATGGTGATATTAGAGGTGGTCGTGGGGAGTATTGTGTTGTGGTGTGATGTAGTTGATGGGATTGTTTGTTGGTTAGGCTAGTGTTTGATGGTGATAGTGGTCGTGGTAGTGGTAGTGGGGAGTATTGCGTTGTATTGTAGTGGTGGGGTTATTTGTTGGTTAGGTTAGTGATTGATGGTGATAGTGGTGTTGGTGGTGGTGGTGGTGGTATGGTGTGGTGAATTATGATCCCTCCCTATACCCCCGTCTCACTTCCTTCCTACATCATTTCCCACCTCATCATCCAATCAGTACGGTACCTCCCACCATCATCTACAGTTCTACCACACACACACACACACACACACACGCTCCCCAATTCCCACATTCCGGCCCGCCCTTCCCTTCCTCTGCTCATCTCTCAGCCCTTCGTCATTCACGCCCACGCCCAACTCCTCTGACACTCCTACACGCGTCATAGCACAACCATCACCACCACCACCACTATCATCGTTGTCATCATCCTTAATACATCTCTAACGAGGAGATTCCATCGTCGAATATTCCTCTTTTCATTGAGGGTGAAGAGAGAGAGAGGACTGTGTGTGTGTGTGTGTGTGTGTGTGTGTGTGACTGAGATAGT
>JAWQEG010000850.1:0-77500 GCA_033782935.1 Petrolisthes cinctipes
CTCCAATTTTTTTTACTACAGCACGGGAGTTCCTTAAGGGGAGATTCTGTTGTTGGTGAATTGGAAGCTTATAGGTCTGCTGTCTCTCTCTGATTCCTCCAAACAGATCCCTCGTTAAAAGTTACAGTAGAGTCGTCTGTTTCCTGGCATGCATTATATTATAGTTTGGAGGAATCACTGACCTTCCAATTCACCAACAGCAGAATTTAATTAAGAGAATTAATGTAATCTTTTAGGTAATACGGGTGGTGAAGATTCCTCCTCATTAGAACACCAAATATACTCCTTTTCTTTATATGGTTGGTAAAGTGAGTTGTTCCTGACACACACATACACACACATACAGAAGGAGAGAGAGAGAGAGAGAGAGAGAGAGAGAGAGAGAGAGAGAGAGAGAGAGAAGTGGGTGTGGGGTGACGAGAGAGAGAGAGAGAGAGAGAGAGAGAGAGAGAGAGAGAGAGAGAGAGAGAGAGAGAGAGAAGTGGGTGTGGGGTGACGAGAGAGAGAGAGAGAGAGAGAGAGAGAGAGAGAGAGAGAGAGAGAGAGAAGTGGGTGTGGGGTGACGAGAGAGAGAGAGAGAGAGAGAGAAGTGGGTGTGGGGTGGGGTGACGAGAGAGAGAGAGAGAGAGAGAGATAGAGAATGGGGCGTGGGGTGACGAGGAGGAGGGAGATGGGAGTGCGACAGAGGAGAGTAGGGGGTGTGGGGGTGGGGCTGTCTGGGTGAGGGTGGGGGTGGGGAGTGTGTGTCTGGGTGGGAGTGGGGGTGGTGAGGGTGAGGGTGGGGGTGGGGTTGGAGGTGGGGAGTGTGTGTCTAGGTGGGGGAGGGGGTGGTGAGGGTGGGGAGTGTGTGTCTGGGTGGGGGAGGGGGTGGTGAGGGTGGGGGAGTGTGTGTCTGGGTGGGGGAGGGGGTGGTGAGGGTAGGGAGTGTGTGTCTGGGTGGGGGAGTGAGGGTGAGGGTGGGGAGTGTGTGTCTGGGTGGGGGGAGGGGGTGGTGAGGGTAGGGAGTGTGTGTCTGGGTGGGGGAGGGGGTGGGGGTTGGGGGTGGGGGGGATTAAGACAAGAAGATCCTGATCCAACAATTATTCTTCCTAGTAATGCATTTAACAGCGACCCTTACCGTCCCCCCCCCCCCTCCCATTCACTCCCTCACTCTGGTCCTGGGATAAGAGAGAGAGAGAGAGAGAGAGAGAGAGAGAGAGAGAGAGAGAGAGGCAGAACGAGACAAACAGACAGGCAGAGCGAGACAAACAGACAGACAGACAGGCAGGCAGGCAGAGAGAGAGACAGACACAGAAAGACGTAGAGACAGACACAGAAAGACGTAGAGACAGACATAGACAGAGAGAGAGAGATAGACACACACACACACACACACACGGAGATGAAAATATACGTGTAATTCCCATAGAGTTTTTTTTAAGCATCAACACATTACCACTAAAATAATAAATTGTCCCCCTCATTTCCGTTCATTAAGAGCTGTGATGATGCCGTAAGATGAAGATGGAGGGTAGGGAGGGAGAGAAGGGTGTAGGTAGGTAGGTAGGGAGGTAGGTAGGGAGGGAGGGAGAGGAAGGAGGAAATGGGAAAAGAAGGAATGAAGTGCGATGGAAAGGGGGAGGGAGGGGAAGGGAGGAAAGGGAAGAAGAATAGAATAATGATAAGGAAAAAAAAGTAATTAGAAGAAGGAAATAAGTGAGATGGAAGAGGAAGGAAGAGATAAGATAATGTTAAGAAGGAAAAAAGTGACGATGAATGAGGGGAGGGAGGGAGGAAGGGAGGAAGGAAGAGATAAAATAATTATAAGAAGGAAAGAAATGCGAAGGAGGGAAGAGAGACAATGATGATAAGAAGGAAAGAAGTGAGATGGAAGAGAGAATGAAGAAAGGATGGAAGAGATACAATAAAAATAAAGAGAGGAGTGAGTTAGAGAAAAGAGGATGAAGAAAGAAGGAATAGTGGAAGAAATAACATAAAGAAAGAAAGGAATTAAAATAAGATAAAGATGGAATAGGGAGATACAAAGAATACTTGATGATGAAGGAGGGAGGGAAAGGGAGCAGAAGGTCAGAGAGGTGAAGGAGAGGTCATGGAAAGGAGGGGGGGGGGATGTGGGGGGAAGGGGGATGAGAAGGAAGGGAGTTAAGTTAGTGTCTGTGTGTGTGTGTGTGGTGGGTAGAGAGAGAGAGAGAGAGAGAGAGAGAGAGAGAGAGAGAGAGAGAGGGTAGGAACGAAATGGAGGGAGAAAGGGAAGAAAGTGGAGAAAGAGAGAGAGAGGGGGGTGGAGGAGTGGTGGTGGGGGGGGGGGAGAAAGATAGAGTGGAGGAGGAGGAGGGTGAAGGAGGAAACGAAATCAGGGGAGTGTGAAATAGGGCAGGTGTAGAAGAGAGAGAGAGAGAGAGAGAGAGAGAGAGAGAGAGAGAGAGAGAGAGAGAGAGGGCTCCTGGGGGCATCCGGTGTAGGCTATGAGGTCAAAGGTCCCTTGTCTCCCTCTTCCTCCTAATCTTTCTTTTCTTCTCCTTCTTTTCTCTCATCCTCCTCCTTTTCTCTTCCTCTTGTTCCTCCTTTTCTTCTCCTTTTCTCTCTTCCTCCTTCTTTTATTTTCCTCTTGTTCCTCCTTTTCTTTTCCTTCTTTTCTCTCTTACTACTCCCTTTATTTTCCTTATCCCCTCATCCTCTTTTCCTCCTTCTCCTTCAGTTCCTTCTTCCTCCTCCTTTCTCCTTCATTTCCCTCTTCCTCCTCCTCCTCCTCCATTTCTTGCTCTTCCTTTTCTTCTCCTTCTGTTCCATCTTTCTCAAGCATCACCACCATCTATAATAATAATAATAATAATAATAATAATAATAATAATAAACCCTCTCGTATTATTGCGTCGATAACAATTAATGTATTTTATTTATTATACTTAAGTTAATAAAAGATAATATTTTAATATAAGTTATCGGAGTGACTATACTTACTTTTGTTCAAGTTAATCACAGTTTCGGATTTTTTTTTTACCCAACTTCGCTATAAAATAAAAATTCGATACTATAGATGTTCTTTTTTTTTTTTTTTTTTTTTTTTTTCTCGCTTGGTATAATTATTTTCTTTTCAGCCTAGTCATCCTTTTATTCATTCAAGGTTCACATTTATATGAAGGCGTGACTTATGTTCTTAAATATTTTGTGTGTGCGTGTGTGTGTGTGTGTATTTGGGTACGTTTTTATGTGTGTTAAGTCTGTCTGTATGTGTATATTTGGGTACATATTATATATTTTGTATGTATGTACAGTCACGAACACTAATAAGTAATCAGGTGTGCTTCGAATACCTGGAGAAGGTAAATAAATGCACAATAACATCTTCATTGGAATTATTTCGTTGGTGAATTGGACTGTTACAAACTTCAACTCAAGCTGTATACTTATTATATAAAAAAAAGTCCAACCACTGTATCTTGGCCTCTGAGGGTGGGGTGGCTCAGGAATGCTCATATGCCACATCATAAATAACTGGGCTATATTAAAATGCGTGACATTTATAAAATGCTACACAAAAGACGTAAACACATTCCAATACCATCTTAATTCAAGCTGTAATATGAAGGATAGAACAGTAAGCTTAAATATTACGATATTTATAAACCGTTAGAGAAAATGTAGCGTCAGTGCTACAGTATTAATTTACAGTGCTACAGCCGTCCACAGTCAGTGCTTGCACGTCATGGAGACAATATAAATACCAGCTCAGCCAACAAACCACTCTTCACCCTTGCATAGTCAATAAAAAGTAGATGTAAGGCAAACGTAGCCTACTTTATAAAATACTACTCAGAGAGAGAGAGAGCGGCACACAGTTGTGTGTGTGGAGCGGGAAGAAACAAGAGGCTGAAGATATGACAAAGCTTTAAAGGGCTAGATGACCAGCCTGTTGAAATTCCAGAGCGGCCACGCCTTGAAGGGCCAAGATACAGTGGTTGGACTATAGTACTCGAGACTGTACTGTAATAAGTCTGTATGTTTACTGGTGAGGTTAAACAGACACGAACTTTAATCTCCCCTGAGACCCGTGTTAACCTCCCCACCCCATCCCTACACACCCTACGGTCTCCGGTTGCATCTCAAGTTGGTAACCACAAGCACGTGACGCCGAGTTGCCAGATTCGCCACTTGTTTTTATTTCACTTTACTTCATATTTGGCTCGCCTTGTTCCTTTTTATCCAGCATTCTGCACCTCTATTCCATTATTTTCCACTGCTTCTACCTTTCCTTTCTGTTATTTCTTTCTGTTTTCCACCTTTTTCTTCTGTTTCTTCTTTCTGTTTGTTATGTCCCTTTCTCATTATTGTTGTACTTTTTCTTACTCTTTAATTCATTTCCCCTTGTTGTCTCACCTTTATTTCCCACGTACACGCCCTGACCCCAACATGACGTGCATCAATGATTCAGGATGAGCTTACGTGGATAAATGGGGTCTATTTACGCGTTCCATCTAGCGACACGTGGCACCGCGACAACCCCACGTGTCCCGCACGCGCGCTGACTACACGACACTAGGGGAGATTTAAGCCTGCCGAGTTAAATATACCTTTCATGTGTGTGTGTGTGTGGGTGTGTGTGTGTGTGTGAAAATATATGAACACAGTCATGAGCAGGGAAGGATGTCATAGGAAAATGTTGCATGCGTGATGAAGAACGTTGTTGTTGTTGTTGTTGTTAAGGGGAGATTCTTTCGTTGGTGGATTGTAAGACTGTTGATTCCTCCAAACAATGCCAGGAAACAGACGTCCTCAATGGTACGAATAGGGGATCTGTCGTTTATTGGCATATAGAGTTTGAAGGAATCTGCGGAGACCTTTCAATTCACCAACAAAAGAAACTCCCCTTAATTAAGTTTCACACCAACAGACGCGAAAATGTCACGACGCCAAAATTGTGTGCCACCGAGATACTGAGAGAGAGGAAGGAAAGAAAGGAAGGGAAAGAGTAAATGAGGGAGGAAGTTCAGGAAAGGAAAAATGGGGGGGTTGAGTGAAGAAAAGGAAGGGGAGGGAAAAGCAGGAAAGGAAATGTGTGTGTGTGTGTGTGTGTGTGTGTGAGGTTGGGGAGATGAAAGGGAAGGGGGGGGTAAAAGCTAGAAAGGAAATTAGGGTCAGTGTGAATGTGTGTGTGTGGGGAGGGGGGAAAGGGAAGGAGAGGAAGAGTAGTCATGGAGAAAGGATGTGTGTGTGAGGAGGGGAGAGAAGTAAGTAAGAGGAGATGGAGGCAAGGACGAGGATGTGTGGGGAAGGGAAGGGAAAGGAAGGAAAGAAATTGGAAGGGAAACGTGAGGAAATGGAAGAGTTGTTTGTAGGCATGGGTCGGGGGAAGGATTGAAGGGCTACGGAACTATAAGAAGTACTCGAGTTATGGCAAAAAGGAAAGCGTTGAGAGAATTGTAGAATGAGACATATACGAAGGAATACAAAATATCTACAAACTGGGAAGAGAAGGGGATGGTTAGGGAGTGGAAGAATGATATTGTGGGTCGAGGAGGTAAGGAGGGAAGTATTTATAGACTCGAACGGAAACGAAAAGAAAAGGATGTGCTGGTGAGGGAGGGAAGGAAAAGAAGGAAGAGAGAGATAAGATGTAATAATAATGTATGTATGTACAGTACGTGTAGGAAGTGGGAGATGAAAGAAGGAAACCGGAGAACGAACAACTTAGACACATATGGTGAAGAATGTGTGTGTGTGTGTGTGGTGGTTGTACTGGAGGTGTAATAATAATAATAATAATAATAAACGGTTTTATTAATGAGAGAGGCAGCCTGGAGCTGAAAATATACAGTTATGAATGGATGTAAATATATAAATAAGAGGAATAGAAATAAACATAAAATATATACAAGGATATAAGGCAGTATATTGATGCTAGGTGTTGTTGAGTAGGTGTACGATGGAGGGGATGGCACTGTTCTTATATCTATCAGTGCGGGCTCTTATAGGCTGTAGTTTGTTGGTGTGACGGAGTGCACGAGGTGGACGAGGTATTGTAGGTGGAAGGAAGTGTCGGTGACGTGGATGTTGTAGTAGTCCCTGGCCGAATGATAGGAGTGTCTGATGGTGGAGCTGACTGAGGGATAACATGTTGAGGGTGGAGAGAGCATTTTTGTACCCTGTGTACTCACCACCCTGTATTATTTTACACGCCCTTTTCTGCACTCTCTCCAGTTGATGTTTCTGGGTGGTGTTAATAGAGGATGACCAGGCTGGTGACGCATAGGTAAGCTTGGGTAGTATGAAGGAGCTATAGATGGTACAGAGCTCCAACATGGGTGTCCCAAGTGACCTCAGTCGTCTTAACATGTAGAGACGGTACGAGGCTGACTTGACCGTGTTATTTACATGTTCCTTCCAGTTGAGTTTGTGTGTGTGTGTGTGTGTGTACTGGAGGTGTATATGTATGTGTGTGTGTGTGTACTGGAGGTGTGTGTGTGTGTGTGTGTGTGTGTGTGTGTGTGGTGGTTGTACTGGAGGTCTGTGTGTGTGTGTATGTGTGTGTGTGTGTGGTGGTTGTACTGGTGTGTGTGTGTGTGTGTGTGTGGTGGTTGTACTGGAGGTGTGTGTGTGTGTGTGTGGTGCTTGTACTGGAGGTGTGTGTGTGTGTGTGTGTGTGTGTGTGTACTGGAGGTGTGTGTGTGTGTGTGTGTGTTCTGAGTCGGGCCATGTGTACAGTACGGACTAACACCTGGCTTTGTTTACTTCCTCTCCACACTGTTGCCAATACACACACACACACACACACTACCACCATCACACACACACACACACACACACACACACACACACACACGCTTTCCCTCATCCCTCTCCCTCCTTTTCGTTCTTGTTTCTGCTTTCATCCCTCCTTTCTCTCGTTTCCTCTATTCTAGTTTTTCTTTCTCCTCGTCTCCTTCATTCTTGTCATATTTAATTCTCCTCCCAACCTCTCCCTCGTATTGGAGTGGTAATTCACAATGACGTGAAGAGCAGCATGCTAAGAAAAACCCACTTTTTATAGACAGACAAAGTATTTAAGTTGGACCTCGTGTGGACCGTAAGGTCTGTTGTGGTCTGTGTTTCTATGTAACTCTCTCTCTCTCTCTGCCACAAAAAGTTATAATACTATAAATACAGAAGAAAATACAAACAGGTAGCCGAGGCCAGAGTCAACGAGAGAAATAGAAGAAGACCAGGTGTTCAGGATGGAGGGTTACAGTGTGTTGTCCATACCACATGTTCAGTTCGTCATCTCTCAGTGTGTCCTGTGTCCTACCTATGTGCACAACCCACAACCCACAACCCACAGTATACAGTATACTACCAAAACTCATAACACCACCACCACCACCAGTACCTACCTACCACTACAACCATTGTCTGTACTACCACCACAACCCCCACCATAACCAGTACCTACCACTACTACCACCACAACCCCCACCACAACCAGTACCTACCTACCACTACAACCATTGTCTGTACTACCACCACAACCCCAACCATAACCAGTACCTACCACTACTACCACTATCTGTACTACCACCACAACCCCCACCATAACCAGTACCTACCACTACTACCACCACAACCCCCACCATAACCAGTACCTACCACTACTACCACTATCTGTACTACCACCACAACCAGTACCTACCACTACAACCACCACAACCCCCACCATAACCAGTACCTACCACTATAACCACTATCTGTATTACCACCACAACCCCCACCACAACCAGTACCTACCACTACTACCACCACAACCCCCACCACAACCAGTACCTACCACTACTACCACTATCTGTACTACCACAACCAGTACCTACCACTACAACCACCACAACCCCCACCACAACCAGTACCTACCACTACAACCACTATCTGTACTACCACCACAACCCCCACCAAAACTCACACCAGCACAACCAACCATCATCACTATATATCTCTCCCACCTCCACATTGACGAACACTCATCATTACCCACCACATAATAAATATTCAAGAGCATAACAAGATAAACCAATATACATACATACATACAGCTGCCCATCAATCAATCAACCACTCTCCCTCCAACGAAGAATAACAAACAGACTCATATAATTATTACTTTGCTGTCAATTACAAAAAAAAAAAAAAACTATCCAAGAACAACTAGCTGCTTGCTGAGACGGACTTACTTATTACATGAGGTTAGGGTTGCATTTAGAGACGGGTCAAGCTAGTCCCTCTGTTTACGTGTTAATTAAGTCATCGTTGTTGTGAATATTATAACCAAGCCATCGAGAAGACCACTAACCAGAATAAACAATGAAGCTACGTAAAGGTAAAGATTCCTGTTTGTTTTTCTGGGGATTTTAATTAACAGCTCAATCCTTCCCTCGATCCAACAAGAGCGATCCAATTAATTCCCCCCGTGCATGTGAGGCGATAGAACACCAATCATCATACATACATTTTCAGAGTAGTTATTGAATGATATTATGGTGTCTGTTGATTCCTCCACACTATGCCAGCAGGAAACAGATGTCTTCAATAATACTGTACTATAATAAGGGATGTGTTTGGTGGCACAGTTTGGAGTAATCACAGACCTTCTCAATTCACCAACAAGATAATCTCACCTTAATTCGAGTCATGAATCACCTGGGGCATTAATTAAGGGGGTGCAGGAGTAGGGGGACAGGCTTGGGGAGGGGGGGTTTTGGGGGGTGCGGGAGTAGGAGGACAGGTTTGGGGGGTGCGGGAGTAGGGGGACAGGTTTGGGGGGTGCGGGAGTAGGGGGACAGGTTTGGGGGGTGCGGGAGTAGGGGGAAAGGTTTGGGGGGGTTTAGGGGGGTGCGGGAGTAGGGGACAGACTTGGGGGGTTTAGGGGGGTGCGGGAGTAGGGGGACAGGTTTGGGGGGGATTAGGGGGGTGCGGGAGTAGGGGACAGGCTTATGGGGGGGGTTAGGGGGGTGCGGGAGTAGGGGACAGGTTTGGGGGGGGTTTAGGGGGGTGCGGGAGTAGGGGGACAGGCTTATGGGGGGGGGGGGTTAGGGGGGTGCGGGAATAGGGGACAGGCTTTCTACCCACTCCAAGCCTGTCCCCCTTATTCCCGCACCCCCCCAGTCCCCACCCCCCCCCAGTCCCCCCCCCCCAAGCCTGTCCCCTACCCCCGCACCCCCTTAAAGGAGTAAATTTCTATACATACATTCATACATACAGTATATATACATACATACATACATACATACATACAGTATATACATACATACATATATACATACATACAGTATACATACATACATACATAAGCCTGTATGAGTGATACTTGCTAATAAGAAATACATTGTTATTGTTGTTTGTTTACATACGGTACTTACGTTGTCGCCAAAACCAACCAACCAACCAACAGCATCCTAAACACTTTTTATTTTTATATTTTATGTTATTTTTAGGGGGAACAACTTCTAGAGAGAGAGAGAGAGAGAGAGAGAGAGAGAGAGAGAGAGAGAGAGAGAGAGAGAGAGAGAGAGAACATGCTGAATAAAATTAATTATATCTGTAGTTGAAAATGATTCACACAGTTTAGGCCAGTAAAGAACACAGCTGCATGAACTATGTGTGTTAGCGGTCAGTTCTCTCTCTCTCTCTCTCTCTCTCTCTCTCTCTCTCTCTCTCTCTCTCTCTCTCTCTCTCTCTCTCCTCCGTGCCCTGTCCTGTGTGAGTGTGTGTGTGTGTGTGTTGTGATTATATAAAGATACAAGGGATAACTATACATTTATACCCATGGGTGTTATTAGTCACGAAAATATATTATTATTATTATATTATTATTGTTAACATTTGACCCCAGTTGGTATTTGTCCCTTGCTACATAGGTGATGCTTATTAGAGAGAGAGAGAGAGAGAGAGAGAGAGAGAGAGAGAGAGAGGATGCTGCTGCTGCGAAGGAATGACAGCATGAGAGAGAGGGGGTCGGGAGATGGAGGTCAAAGGTCGTGGGAAGCTGGAATGGGAGGTCGCTGGCATGGCAGAACGAAAGGGCAGGAGGGAGAGAAGGAGAGAAGTAGGTAGGTAGGTAGGGAGGGAGGGAGGGAGAGGATATAAAGGAAGGTAGGTAGGAAGAGAGGGAGGGAGAGGATATAAAGGAAGGTAGGTAGGGAGGGAGGGAGGGAGAGAAGGAGAGAGGTAGGTAGGTAGGTAGGTAGGTAGAGATAATTATAATGTTATGTCAAAGGTCAAAGGGGGCTTTCTCTTCTCTATCATAATACATAGATAAATGGAAGAAGATAGGTAGATAGATAGGTAAGGAGAATTAAGGAATAAATGCACAAGATAATGATAAGGAGAGAGATTATATTGATAGCCTACAATGTGATGAGAGAAAGTAAGGTATGTACAGTGGCAAACTCATTAAACATTAAACAAACTATTTTACTAAAAACTCTTAGCATATGTGTGTGTGTGTGTGTGTGTGTGTGTGTGTGTGTGTGTGTGATTTCAGGCAGACGTGAATCGATGTGTGTGTGTGTGTGTGTGTGTGTGTGTGTGTGATTTCAGGCAGACGTGAATCGATGTGTGTGTGTGTGTGTGTGTGTGTGTGTGTGTGTGTGTGTGTGTGTGTGTGTGTGTGTGTGTGTGTGTGTGTGTGTGTGTGTGATTTCAGGGAGATGTGAATCGTTTTGTGTAGGAGCTTGTGTATCTATATTGTGTGTGTGTGTGTGTGTGTGTGTGTGTGTGTGAGCTGAGTCCACACTATACTATAATATACACCTGGTAGATTCACTCACCTTCATGGTCACTCGTGCAATGACTTTAGAGGCTCGGTATATGAGTGGTCAGCTGGGAACCACATTCATGAGTGCTCTTACCTGCTCTGTTTCCCTAACCACTTCCCTCCATTCCTCTCGCCCACTTCCTGCTTCCTTCCCTCCCTCTCTCCCTCCCTCCCTTCCTTCCTTCCTTCCTGCTTCCTTCCCTCCCTCTCTCCCTCCCTTCCTTCCTCCCTCCCTTCCTTCCTCCCTTCCTTCCTTCCTTCCTTCCTGCTTCCTTCCCTCCCTCTCTCCCTCCCTTCCTTCCTCCCTCCCTTCCTTCCTTCCTGCTTCCTTCCCTCCCTCTCTCCCTCCCTCCCTTCCTTCCTTCCTTCCTGCTTCCTTCCCTCCCTCTCTCCCTCCTTTCCTTCCTCCCTCCCTTCCTTCCTTCCTGCTTCCTTCCCTCCCTCTCTCCCTCCCTTCCTTCCTTCCTGCTTCCTTCCCTCCCTCTCTCCCTCCCTTCCTTTCTTCCTGCTTCCTTCCCTCCCTCTCTCCCTCCCTCCCTTCCTTCTTTCCTTCCTTCCTGCTTCCTTCCCTCCCTCTCTCCCTCCCTCCCTTCCTCCCTCCCTTCCTTCCTTCCTGCTTCCTTCCCTCCCTCTCTCCCTCCCTCCCTTCCTTCCTTCCTGCTTCCTTCCCTCCCTCTCTCCCTCCTTTCCTTCCTGCTTCCTTCCCTCCCTTTCTTTCTTTCTGTCCCCATTTCCTTCCTTCCTCCCTTTTTTCCTTTCTTTCTTTCCCCATTCCCTTCCTTCCTCCCTTTTTTCCTTCCCATCATCTTCCCTCATTCCCTTCCTTCCTCCTTTCCTTCCTTCCTATATTCATTCCCTTCCTTCCTTCATTCATTCTCTCCCTTTTTCCCTCCCTCCCTCCCTTCCTTCCTTTTACACTAAGGAAAATATCATAATATTATTGGAAAAAAATATTCCTTCTCCTCTAACCATCCTTGATGATCGAGGAGTTGTTAACTAATATTATGTGCAACACTTTATTATTATCATTATTATCCTTTGGTTAACTAAATTTAGAGCTTAAAATGTTTCAGTATTAAGCTTTAGTATGATCATAAGTTTATCCTAGTAGCACTTCTTTCCACAAACCTTCCTCTATCCCTTCTGCTCCTCAATTCACTCGCTAATTTATTCTCTCTCTCTCTCTCTCTCTCTCTCTCTCTCTCTGTGTGTGTGTGTACAACATCCTATTTCTTTCCACTGCTGCCAGCCCTCAGTGACCTCTCCCCCTCACCGACGTTCCCTCCTCCCCCATGTCCTCCCAAAACATCCTATATCCATATCCTGTCTTTGTCCTGAGAGAGAGAGAGAGAGAGAGAGAGAGAGAGAGAGAGAGAGAGAGAGAGAGAGAGAGAGAGAGAGAGAGAGAGAGAGAGAGAGAGGGCGGGGTTCACTAACATAGAAGGTATAACAATCACTATATGACTGGCAAACGTCATCATACAGTTTATAATAATCTAAACTGTATACGCTCCACCATCAAAAAGTTGACCACCTAGACCCTCATATTGTCTCACTCACTCCTAGAAAAATAACCACATACAATCTATAACCACATGCACTCTATAATAATAATAATAATAATAATAATAATAATAATAATAATAATAAACTAATATATATTGGAAGACTATACCTACACTGACCACTGTACACTCCAACACCATAAACACTCGTCCACCACCACTACCAACAACAACAACAACAACAATAACAATACTAACAACACCATTAACAACAACAACAACAATAACAATACTAACAACACCAACAACAATAACAACAATAACAACCTGGAGAACTGTAGTCTTGATAAGGTTCTTTTGGACCGGATGCTGTCCCTCTTAACTATCAAAGGCAACACAGTGTTATCAACGAACCTTCCATCTATGGTTTCAGCAACTGGTGGCTTCTGATTCCTCCTGACTGTGCCACGAAACAAGCTCCTTCAATGTAGAGGTGGTGTTTCGTGACAATGGTTGAAGGAAGGACTCTCTAACTACCAATTTTCTGACTACATCACGGGGGTCCTCAAGGGAATAGTATACTGTTGGTAAATCTAGAGTAAAGGATTCCTCCAAACTATTCCAAGTAACAGACTACCTTCAATTTTGTTAATCTGCTGGTCCTGTTTCATGGTATACTTTGGAGGAATCGAGGAGCTCTAATAATATACCAAATGTATACTAACCTCTTAAAGGTGAGTGGAATTAGTCGCCTTTCAATACCAATCACATGACGAAGAAGGACAGACCCCCTTAAAATATGTCCTCGAGTTGTCTGGGGGAGGAAGGGCAGGGGAGGGATACTGAAACTTTGGATTCTAACTGTACACAGCTTGAATCAAGTGAGGTGTCTAGGTTTACAACACATTCGATTCTGATACACTTTAGCCGTATATATAAAAATAAGAATTGATATATGAGTGCAAGGTACACAAACACAGCCATTTCTTTAGTGTTGGTGATGAGGTCAGAACACTGACATTTCCAGGGATGACAACACCAGTGGACAGTGGTGCCAAACATATATACATTTATTTATAGGAGTGCCAAAGAGGAAGCCCCGACATGGCAACGTCGCCCCCTACTCCCTCGATCCCTTCTTTCATTTCTTTTCCTCGAAATACAATATCTTTATTCCTCCAATAGCCTCGATCGACCCCTTCTGTATGTGGCCCTCTCATCATCTCGTGACACCCTTATGACTTATGTTCCCTACCACATCCCAATATATTAATAAAAGACCCATCTCGTCACTCCCTCCATCCCCTCACCCTCTGGTTATACGTATAGCCTTCCCCAGTCCTCTCTCTCTCTCTCCTACCCTCTGGTCCCCATTCCACAGCCCCCTTCCCACCCCCCACTGTCTTCGTCCGGCAACAGTCAGCAACCAACCAACCTCGGAGCGCGCGCACAGTTTCAGAGGCGCTGCACGAGGACACGTATACGTACCACCAAGCCTTAAAACTCGTGTGCCAAATAAACAATCAAAAGAAAAAGAAAATTAAAAAAAAAGAAAAAAAAAATTAGGAAAACATGGACTGTAAGTGATCGTGTTACACTGTGATATGTTGGTTGTTATTTTATTATGAAGGATCTGCTGTGTCGTTGATAAAAGATGGATGAAGTGTTGGCTCTTAGTGACAGATGTATGTATGTATGTATGTGCTGTCAGTGTCACGTGATTGTTGTTCAAGGTGTTAATATTGTGATGCAGCAGGTGTTCCTATTTTAACATAATGATAAATAATAATAATAATAAAAATAAGATGTCCATGTGAAATATCATAGACTACAAGGTTCAAGAATGGAGGTAGGTGCGTGGGAGGCTAGAGAGAATGGTGACCAATCTCTCTAAGTATATCTATATAATTATATGTATATGTTTTTTTTCTCTAGCTCTTCTCTCTCACAGTGCAGTTACACCACACACTACATTCAGACTAATTATTTCTGTATACATCACCACCATACATTAACATAATATTATGTACTTTTTATGTCACGTCATACAAACTTCCCAGCCACGCCCTCTCATTCTACATCATTCCCTGTGTTGATGCCTTGCTCTCTACATCATTCCCTGTGTTAATGCCTTGCTCTCTACATCATTCCCTGTGTTAATGCCTTGCTCTCTACATCATTCCCTGTGTTGATGCCTTGCTCTCTACATCATTCCCTGTGTTGATGCCTTGCTCTCTACATCATTCCCTGTGTTAATGCCTTACTCTCTACATCATTCCCTGTGTTGATGCCTTACTCTCTACATCATTCCCTGTGTTAATGCCTTGCTCTCTACATCATTCCCTGTGTTGATGCCTTGCTCTCTACATCATTCCCTAGCTTCACTGAGACGCAATAACATCTTCCCTAACCGTAGTGGCTATATGGTTACACTTATTTTTAATTCTAACATGTTACTGGTCTTGTCATACACCGCAGTATTCTCAATTCATCCCGTATATTGAGTGTTTTTGGTGGTCAGTTGTATACAGAGTGGGAAATGCGTGTGTTGTGGTATTTTTCGTCAGTCCCGCTTTGCTTGGGTGAAGATGACCACGTCAGCCAAGATGGCGGGCGGACTCGATTTCTCTCTCTCTCATTTCCAGCTGAAGGTCACTGAATGAAAACCAAAGGCAGATAGATATATTGAGTACTTGGTGTTGTGGGGGAGTGAGTTGGGTGTTGTGGTGCTACCATATGTACATGAGGGAGGGACAGAGGGAGGGAGAGGGAGAGAAAGGAGAGTGGTAGTTATTCTTGGAGCAGAACCTCAGGAGACAATACCCCCCCCCCCATCCTCCACACCTCCTCTCCCTCCTCCATGGCCCCACCAGTCTTACTTATCACCACTACCACGACTATCTCTTTCCTCGCCACTACCACCAACCACCACCCTCCCCTCTTCCACCACCACTACCATCCCCTCACTACTATAACCACTCCATGTACCTTTCCCATTTTCCCTCACTACCACCACCACCCTTCCTCTCCCTCCTCTCCCTCCTCACTACCACCACCCCTCCTCACCCCCACCAACCACCCTTCCTCTCCCTCCTCACCACCACCCTTCCTCTCTCTCCTCACTCTCACCACCACCACCACCACCCACCCTTCCTCTCCCTCCTCACCACCACCACCCACCCTTCCTCTCCCTACTCACTCTCACCACCACCACCACCACCCACCCTTCCTCTCCCTACTCACTCTCACCACCACCCTTCCTCTCCCTACTCACTCTCACCACCACCCTTCCTCTCCCTCCTCACCCCCACCACCACCACCACCCTTCCTCTCCCTCCTCACCACCACCACCACCACCACCCTTCCTCTCCCACTCACCTTTCTTTACTTCGACACTCACATCTTATAATCCCTCACATTCACCACCACTCATTTCCTTCCCTCCATTTCCGTCTCTCTGTTCTTTCCCCATCCTCTTACCCTTCTTCCTTCCTACCTTCTCTCCACACCCTTCCCTTATTTCTCTCTTCTCCCTATTCCCTCTTCTTTCTCTTCGTTTCTCGGTTTTCCCTCTCATTTTCCACTTCCTGTCTATCCCTTTCCTTTCACCTTCTCTCTCCTTACCTCCGTTATTACCTTCACATTTATACGGAGTTTGCAAAAGGTTATTAAAATTTTTTCACTTTTGTCTGTTTGTTTGTTGGTTGGTTGAATATCAATTTTTCCAAAGTATTTTTAGTGTGGAGAAATTTTTTTGCCCGCCATCTGCAACTCTGTTAGTAACTCTACGGTGTAACCCTGTCACACTACACACAGCACCCTGCCCATCACACTACCATAACACCCTGCCAATAACACTACACACTTCACCCTGCCAATCACACTACACACTTCACCCTGCCAATAACACTACTATAACACCCTGCCAATAACACTACTGTACACTACACACTTCACCCTGCCAATCACACTATACACTTCACCCTGCCAATAACACTACTATAACACCCTGCCAATAACACTACTGTACACTACACACTTCACCCTGCCAATCACACTATACACTTCACCCTGCCAATAACACTACTATAACACCCTGCCAATAACACTACTGTACACTACACACTTCACCCTGCCAATCACACTATACACTTCACCCTGCCAATAACACTACTATAACACCCTGCCAATAACACTACTGTACACTACACACTTCACCCTGCCAATAACACTACTATAACACCCTGCCAATAACACTACTGTACACTACACACTTCACCCTGCCAATCACACTATACACTTCACCCTGCCAATAACACTACTATAACACCCTGCCAATAACACTACTGTACACTACACACTTCACCCCGCAAAATCACACTACTACACACTTCACCCTGCCAATCACACTACTACACACTTCACCCTGCAAAATCACACTACACACTTCACCCTGCCAATCACACTACACACTTCACCCTGCCCTCCTCACTCTAAAAATAAGGATCCCAGGCAATACTGTACACGTGTTACTTTTTATAGGACCAGATTAACAAAAATAATGGTGTTCTGTTGCTTGGAATAGTTTGTTTGGACGATTCAGTTACTCCAGATTTACCAACACAAAATTTTCCCCTTAATTAAACTCTTGAGGGGGAAGGGGGACCACCAGGAGCAATGTTGGATTAATTAAGTACATAATTTGCGTTCAGTCAATTACAATTAACTATTTGTCTCATTATTACATTACAATTACAAATACAATTACAGGAAAGGAAAAAAAATGACAAATACAAGTACTATTACAGAGTTTTACTACTTCCAAATTACATTATTACATTACACTTACAAATACAATTACAGGAAAGGAAAAAAATGACAAATTCAAGTACTATTACTGAGTTTTACTACTTCCAAATTAGTGTGAGTGAGCAAGAGCTGTGAGCAAGATTGATTGTGACTGGTGATGCTGATGTTGGTGGAGTGGTAATGATTATATTTATTATGTTGCCTGTAGATATATTATAGCATTATTTTGTTGCCGGCAGGTATAGTGATGACGGCAGACGTTGAGAACCAAAAGCAGAAGAAGCCACTCATACGAGGGCAGAAAAAAAGGGAGGTACGGGAGGATGAACTACTGGAGGTGATAACAAACGATAGTACAGGGCAGTTGGAAAAGTTGATGGAAAAGGAGAGTCGTCAAGCAGTGCTGCGGCCTATATCAACACAGAATAACAGATACAACAATGCACTTCATCTTGCCGTGGAGAAAAATGCAGAGGAATGTTTGAAACTGTTATTAAACCCTCGCCCTCATGTCAACATACTTGATGCTCCTAACCATGATGGGTGGACACCTCTGCTACTGGCTGTGCATAAAGTCAAACCTGAGATGGTCAAACTACTGAAGGAGGCCGGAGCTAATGTCAATGCCCGTGATGATAATGGTTTCACACCACTTCACTCCTTGGTGCACTTATTGAGTATTAGAACGAAACCTGATGATGTCAAAAACTTGTTAGCTGTGGCAGACCATCTATTGGCTAAAGTTAGCATTGACCTAGAACCCCATGCTGATTTGACACCATTAGCTACTGCAGTCAACAAGTTGACAGATGATGATGGCCCCCGTAATGAGGGTCTTATTACTTACTGCAAGAAACTCGTAGAGAGAGGTGCATCGTTGCAAGAGGACAAGGGTCAAGGCAGTGTGAACGAAGTTTTGCAGAAGAATCCAGCTTTGAGATCTGAACTGCAGCTAGAGCATCACACTAATCCTCCTCAGAGACCTGCATCATCATGTTTCCTTGACCTTATTTATGATGATACTTCAAGTGAACTGGTCCTGAAAACGTTTTTAAAAGGGATCACAAGTGATGAGGCAGTGGCATCGTCAAACTCTCTTTATGGTAAACACAGTGTACTGTACATGGCAGTGGATACCTGCAATGAGTTGCGAGTGCAGACATTACTTAGTTATAAAGCAAGCCCCTGGAGGGAGGAGCCAACAGGGGAACTTCCACTTCATCGTGCTGCTGAACGTGGTCATAAGAATATCTTTCATGTTCTTTTATGTGCAATGAAAGGAGAAGCATCAAAGGTTGACCTCCAAAACTATACAATGAGTTTAATGGAAACGTTGATGGAAAACTGGAAAAGGAATACAAACCATGCAGACTGCTTTAAGAGATTATTTGAGGCAGACATTGAGTTAAATTTAAATGAGGAACATATTGGACGTACAGCTGTACATGTAGCAGCTTCCTTCAACAAGCAGGAAGCTGTGAGCAACCTGCTGCAACATGGAGCCTTCTTAGGGGCACGGCCATGGCTAACAAAGGATACACAATGCCCAAGTGTCCTTCCCTCACTCAAAGCCTCCACATTAGAGAAGGCAATGGATGGATGCATAAAACATCTGCCCCACTGCAACACTCAACAAGAGAGTGAAGATCTCAATAATGACAATCACACTCTCCTACTTGACTATCGCTTTCTGCTGCCACCTGATGCTGCCAATCAGGATGTCAATGAAGTAGCAACACTAATGGACATTAGCAGGAGCAAACACCACCGACGAGTCATAAAGCATCCACTTGTTCAAACATTATTGTATGCAAAGTGGCGAAAGGCTCTTCCCTTTTATATGCTTAACCTTTTCTTTTACTCCCTCTTTGTTACACTTCTGACAGTTTTTGTATACAGTTTGAGGGATCTACGTCTGCTTGAAACTGACACTGAAAAAACTGACCAAAGTGAAGCCATAAATAATCTGTACAACCGAGTTGTTGCAATTAAAATCTTTCTCCTTGCTCTGACATTCTACATGCTTGGTCGGGAAATTCTTCAAATAGTTTTCTCAGGAATTCAGTACCTAAAAAATATTGAAAATTACTTGGAGTTTCTACTAATCGTATCTGTGTTCATCCTGTGCATCCCAAACCTCAACATAGAATTCATCAGACACCTCGCTGCCTGGGCTATGGTAGTCGCCTGGTGAGTAATTGCAGTCTTAAATACAGTAACAAAACTGTATTGTGTGAAGTTCACTTAATGTTATTCTACAAGATGATTGAGGTTGTCAATAATGGAGAATTTTACCCAAATACTGTGTGTCAATAATTTTCTGTTATCAAAAATCAAGATGGATGGTTCCTTAAATACTTCATTTAGGCCTAAAGATACTGCAATAGCCTTTCGTCCATCAACACTTCATTTGTTAGTATTGTTAGATTTGTTTCTCTTATACAATTTCAATTCATAACACTAAATTTGTTTTTGATAAGATATAATTAAAATGTGTTTACCTCATGAACTGTTAATCTACAGGTACGAGTTTGTGTTGATCCTGGGTCGAGCTCCACCTTTGGCCCTGTACATAACAATGCTGCGTCACGTGTCTTGGAACTTTCTCAAATTCATCCTCCTCTTTGGTGCTCTTATTGTGGCTTTCACCATCAGCTTCAACATGCTCCTACAGCAACCCCAAAGTAGTGAGGTGAGTGTTGTTTCCCTCTGGCTGGACAAATATATAAAGTAAGTATAGTCGACTCAATCCCTCGCCACAGCTGCACAAAACTGTTTCCTTTAAGCGTATTACTGTACTCGTGTCTTTTCATTTTAATTAATTTTTCATCAATGACCAGATATTCTATTTTGGATTAAGGTCAGGTGAGTTGCCTGGCCACTCAATCTCTGGTATTTTATTTTCCCTCAGCCACTGTTTCACATCTTTGCACTTGTGTGGAGGTACCATCATGTAAAAAGACACAGTCTGGTTGGTGCAAGTAAAAAATAACTATGCATGTGGTCCTCTAATACGTCCATATAAATATCCCTACACATTGTTTGCTTCAGTTTCAAGAAAAACAACTCTCCTGCACCTAACCATGTTCACCACTGAAAGCACCCCAAACCATAAGAGAAGGTGGATGTTTCACTGTCTTAATAATAATGTACCGCGGATCCGTACCCACTGACCGTGAGGTTTGAAAGGAGCATGTAGCATCTGCAAGTGCTGCCACTTTACTGTAGTTATTAAGTACTTAATTTGATCCTCTGCTCCAACAGGGAAATGATAAAGAGTTTCAAGATTTTGGCTCAACACTACCCAAGGCCATCGTCATGTCTACTGGAGAGTTTGAGTACTCCTCCCTCAAAGAACACTTCTCCAACAACAGCCTCGCCTTGGCTTCCACTGTCCTCATGTTCCTCATCTTCCTCTTCCTCATATTCCTCGTCCTCATGAATGTAATGAACGCCTTAGCAATTACTGACACACAGGTAAGCATTTTGTGTACAGGCAAGGAAAAAAAGTTTTGTCATACAGTACTGTATCCTACCCTTTTCCACACTCTTACCGGTACTTTTTTTTTTCTTATAAGAGTCCTTGAGGATGTGATGAAATATGCAGTAATATTTATGTTCAAGAACATTATGAAATGTAATTCAAGAACAGTATGAAATGTTGTATTCAATAACAGACAGTTTTTCACCCAAACCTCTCCCCTCCTTTCAGTATTTCAGCTGCACACCCTCTCACCTCACACCCATAATTGCACTCACATATCCTTCACCCCACACCAATATTTTAAACAGATATCCTCAAATCAAGACCCTAATTAATTAGTGTTCCAGCTATATATTTTCTCAGCCAACTTGACAGTCTAACCCACTAAATTTTCTCCCTGGACAGGAAGTTGTGGATGATGCAGAGCTCTACTCACTCATGTCAAGGCTTGAACTGGTGTATCTCATTGAAGCCGTCCTGCTGTGGTGTCTCTCCAAATGCTACACCTCAGTCCTCAAGTCACACCTGGGAAGCCTACAGTTGCTCTCAGGTCATCGCTACTCATGTAGACTCCTTGCCAAGATAAACAGGACTGAGAAGAAGCAGCGTCTCTTGGTAGGGAAGATCAGTGAGGACAGGAGCAAGCTCGTGGAGGAAAATCTGTCGCCAAGCAAACTTGATGATACAACTGCTCAGTGCTTGAGGTAAAGGTTAATTGTACTGTAATTAGAGGCTGGATGCTTCAGATATGAAAGTACAGAAAGGACTTTTAATATATGACATATCAGTTACCATGATTCAGATACTTGAAGAATAATTTCTAACTGTGACAAAATACCATAATATTTTTTACAGATCAAACAAAATGAATATGAAATATCAAACAATATATCAAGACACCAAAACACAAACTCTGATACAATATTTTGAACATTTGAGCTGACCACACACACGGCAGAGAATATACTGTATTGAGATCTTTTGTGAGGGTAATCATTCATTGTTATAGATGTAAGATTCTTTGTCAGGCAGAAATGATGCTATTTTTTCTTTCTGTGGGTGGGTTTGAATGTGTATAAGATTATTATGGTGAAACTAACACATACCATCCTTTCCTTCAACACGTAGTCTAGATTAGCATAGTTAAACAGGTAACCTCGTAAAAGTCCACTATGGACCTCTTGTTGCCTGTACTTCCTTTGTATTCCTTTGTTTGTTAAATAATTTGAGAACCTTGACTGACAGGAACCATCGGATGGTCTACCTGGAGGGCCTAGAGGCAGAGGAGAGGGAAGACCGAATGAATGCTATGTTGCGGGTGGAGAACCTCTTGAGAAGTGTGGTGAAGGAAAGCCCTGAGGACGTCAAGAGGATATTGGCTGCTGTCAAGTCTGGACAATAAAATGACTTTAGATATATACTGTGATATGAGAGGTTTAAATTATTTCCTGCAACCCCTTGCTAGAAATGTAACTCTGGTCTTCATTATTCTATTTATACAGATGGGGTTGTAAAATGTATATTAATCTGAAAAATAGGATTTATTATAGTGATATAATATAATTTATCAAAGGTAATGATTTTTTCTGATCTCTGAAGGGGTCCAACAATACTGAATCAAAAGCTCAACCAATGTGCAGTACTGTACTTAATTTGGACTGATGTTTATATGATTATAGTATTAAGAAATACTCTTACAAATTATATGTACAATTGCCAGCACTTAAAACTGGTACAGTCAGCATTGTCAGTCCCTTTTTCCTGTACCGGTTATATGTGTTGGCAATTGTACACGACTAACACGTTTCCCTATGATTATAATGACTGTGCAGCATAGCCTATATATTATAAAAGGTGTAATGCTTAAAGTGTAGTGCAGGCATAAAATATAAACACTGTAGTCAGACTAGGCAGGTAATGTGAGCAACTAATTAATATAAACTACAGTACACTCGTGATACATAATTTCTGACCAGAGTGTGAGGAGCAGAAAGCTTCGAATCACCTGGTATTGTTCATTTCCCCACTCAGTACACCTATAGAGGCTGAGTTCGAATGCAGGGTATGTGTGTGTGGTGCCTGCCGTTCGTCTCTGGTCAGAAATTACGTAACACGAGTGTACAATACACAGTGACACACATTAATGATTAAGGGGAGATTCTCTTGTTGGTGAATTAAAAGGTCTCTGATTTTTCCAAACTATGCCACCAAACAGATTACTCATTAAAGTAACATAAGGTCGTATGTTTCATGTTATAGTTTGGAGAAATCATGCAGAGACTTTGCAATCGACCAACAAGAAAATCTCCCATTAATTAATAACGAGTGACTACCATAGAAAAAAAGGACCGATCCTAATGATTGCAGTGTACAGTACGTGTTTTTGGTGTAACATAAGCACTGTAAAGACCATATGCAAGAATATCTCTATATGGTGTTGACGATGGAGCAGTGGTATCAGTGGCTCTGTAGTGGGTCTATACAGCAGTTGTACAGTCACGGTCAATGATCTTGCAACACCTTCCAATGAGATGACTTCCAAAAATGATCCAAAACTATAACTGTTGTTGGTCTCTGCAATATTGGTTCACAAGATTCACTCAAATGGCTCGTTATTATTCACCAGGTTGCAGGACTTTTATTTGACCATGACTGTACCATGCAGTATCATGCCGTAGTCCACACCATTGAAGTTCTTGCATACGCCCCTTAGTGTCTAACTGAAGTACTGTATGTGGCTTGCTTAATTAAGGGGGTAGTATAGTGCTGGTAAATCTGAAACAACGTTGGATTCCTCTGAACTAAATATTTTGAGCAACGGGACACCTTTCTTTTTGTCAATCAGGTCCTGCTGTTTCCTGGCATACTTTGGAGGAATCAAGGCACTCCAATGTATCAAGAATGTATTACCCCCTTAATTAGATCTATAACTGGATATCTATAAGAGTATGTACAGTCGGCAGCATAAGTTCACTTCATTTCCACCTGCGTATGTATGAGCTATAATAGTGATGTTGTAACACAATTTGAATGCAGAGATGACATACATATACTTCTCACTTAGTAAATCACACAGGTTGTTAATATAGAAACTGGTTCAGAATGCAACTATCTGGTCATATTAGCATTATTAAGTACAGGAGATGGACGGGAATATATGCTGCCGGCTGTACCATCATATTAGAACACCAATTAATTTGTCGTGCCATCTGTAAGCATTTTGTAATTTACCATCACATTCTGCCTAGGTCTAGAAATTGCTCCTCCCTAACCTGCTATTATTTTTAGCTATATGTTAGTGTTAATTTATTTGTGGACGTGATTTTTTTTACATAATAGGTTCATAAAATGCATGATTACTATAGGTATCTATTTTATTATTAATTTTTATTATTATTATTATTATTATTATTATTATTATTATTTTATTTTCAACCAGTTTTTAATATGATCAGTCTTTAGACATTATTTGTGCATATCTGTATGGAACAATTTTATACATCATAAAGTCAAATAGTGAATCAATATCTTAAAGTGGAAAACTACACATACTGTGAAAATTGTGGTCAATAAAGTGCAAATAAAGCAATGCCTGTTCCAGCCAATTTTAATAACCTTACTACTTGTATTATTATTAAACATTATTAGACAGGTATACACAAATATACCGATTTTAACGTTAAGGGGGAAATTTTTTTTGTGTAATTTTGTGTAATTCTGGAGCAACTGAATCCCCCAAACTATTCCAAGCAACAACAGAACACCATTATTTATGCTCTTCTGGTCCTGTTGTTTCCTGGCATACTTTGGAGGAATCAAGGCACTCCAATGTAACAAAAAAGAATTATATACCACCTTAAACCCAAGAAAGAGATGGGCGGGAACAGTCAGGGAGAAGAGTCAAATTATTAACAGTTACCTTTTTTTTTTTTTCTTTTCTTTTCTTTACTTTTAAGGGGGTGTGGGAGTAGGGGACAGGATTTGGGGGTGGGGGGTGCGGGAATAGGGGGACATGCTTGGGGTGGGTAGAAAGTTTGTCCCGTATTCCCACACACCCCTAACCCCTCCCCCAAGCCCCCTGCACCCCCCTAAGCCTGTCCCCTACTCCCACCCCCCACCCCCAAGCCTGTCCCCTTATTCCCGCACCCCCTTAAATAGCCATCACTCCTTGCAAGTCCAGCATCCATGACCTTGCGACCCCAACAGGATAACCTATAAATGTTAACATATATGCCAACCCAGTATAGTTCACCCCAGACATAGATGTTGGCTCATGTGAACATTGAAGTAAACATCAGTATGTGAGTATTACCTCAGGATAACCACCTCGATCCTTGCATACGTCATTTGTAATCCTCATTATTAATTTATTATGCTAACCTAATTCAATGAGGAAAAAGAAAAAATCAATTTATAGAAAACTAATCTCATATAATATATAAATAAATGTATATAAAAGATGATTCTAATAAAAATGTATTGTATATATCATGGCCGAGGATGATATACTAAAAACCAGTATAATTATGTAATAAACGTGTTGCCGAATTTCAGAATTCAGCCCCTCAGCTGAATAGGGTATGGATTTATGAACGTATATCGCTACCCCATGACCGTCATGTTTCCTGTATGAATGGTAGAGTTTGAAAATGAGAGGATCCCTCAGTAGCGTCTCCTGCAGACAAACGATCTATGGTACGTGTTGATCTAGCACTGGTGTTAACTGTGGTGCTTTATTCCTAATACCTTTACAATTCCACTGAAGAATATTATACATAATGGAGGTTTAAGGAGTTGAATAAAGTGCCTAAAAGTGCTTAGCTGCCTTCTTTGCCTTTGGAGGAGTACCTCCACCACCGGCGGCTGTCAATGGACACCTCGATCCATGTCCTCCTCCCTTGAGCGAGACCTGCTCGTCTCTTTCACGGGGGCAGGGGGGGTGAGTTGCTTCTTAAGGGGGGTCAGATTGATTTAATCTTTACGATTATTCTTGCCAGTCTGTTTTGTAGGAGTAGTGATAGAATCAGAGTATGGCTGAGAAGAGTTATCAGGGGTTGAGAGCTAGATGAAGAACGACGTGAAATATGTTTAGTAGAAGATGAAAATGAAGTTGTAGGGGTTGAATCAGCAGGAGTCTTAGAGGAAAATCAGAAAGTGGTGGAACAGGGTCAGTCTGCATACAGATAGTCTTCGTCACCAGTTGGGCCTTCGCAACCGAAGCATAGGAAGTGTTGCACGCGACGCCATAACGGTCTTCCTAGCCTCGAATAAGTCTTATTATATTATAGTAGCCTTCACCGCACAGACCCAGGCCAAGAAACTCGCAGACCTTCCTCTCCACCTCCCAGATTTATAATCCTTATCAGAGTGATCCTGATCCTGGCTTGCACACTTCCCACAAACTGAGACAACAGCGTGGCAAGAATTCATACCATGGCCGAATTTCTGGCATTTGAAACATCTTAAGGTGTTCGGAATGTACAACCATGGCTGATAGTGCTGGACCAGGGTCCAAGGAGTGTTGGAGAGCAACTGAACAGAGTTCGAACAAGTGAATTTTTCAAACCATTCTCAACGTTGAGAGAGGTTTAGAAGATTCACTTTTTCGAACTCTGTTCAGTTGCTCTCCAACACTCTTTGGAACCTGGTCCAGCACTATCAGCCATGGCTATACCTAACTATGGGTAAGGAGGAATATGACACCTGACTTAGGCTGACTATCTTTATATATCAGAGCGCTACAACTCTTGCCAAAACGGGTGCAAAAAACAAGCTGAAGCCAGAAAACACGTCCATCTGGCATGAGTTTCGTATCAAGAGTCGACACAGTTATTTATGGAAGAATATTATATACTGTATGGATAGGGGGAAGTATGCTAAATTTGAAGCTTGCTGATTCCTCCAAAATATATCGGGAAACAGACAGCCTCAGTATGTTACTCATTGGGACTATGTTTCAAGGCATAGTATGGAGGAATCTGTTGCCACCCAATTTACATTAAAGAGAGGATCACGGAGTTGGACTGATCGACTCCTCGGACTCAGAGGACTCAAACCTAAAAAAAGGGAGTCTCACCTTCTCAGAGCCTCAGTCTGCCCAAGGCCTCGGTGAAGAGTGAAAGTGTGGACTTGTAGTAATTAACTGGTTATGAGATACGAGTGTTGTCCTTGAGAGCCTAAAGCAAAATGTTGTGTAGTGTATCGCGGTGACAGTGTAATAATATATACATGGTCACGTTGATGCATACAGTTGTACGTGTCTTCCTTTGGAAAATGGTCACCTTAGCGAGATATCTAAAATGTTACCATGATATATGTATCCTACAGTTGCCTCAAGGTATTCCTTTACCACCTCTTTTGTGTCTGGAGTAGATGTGGCAGCGTAGCAATACTAGAGTCACATTTATGAATGAGACCAATCTTCCTGTTGAATCATATTTACGGATAACACAATAAATCACTGTTTCGAAATCTTCAATGTTAATAATGTATAAGATGTATAATAATGTATCAACAAGAACCCATGCAGCCTGGATCCTCTCATTAAGGTAAGATTGCCTTGAAGAATATGTTTAGTGATATTAGATGTATTTAATTATGTTAATCTAAAATCTAGGGTCCTGTTTGTTCACGGTATTTTGCCAAGGTTAGGTGCCAGTACAGCAGTCTGCATCTGTTTGGTCTCGGTTGTCTGCCTCTGTTAGTCCAGCAGTAGTCTGCCTTGGTGAAGTTGATGAAGTTAGGGCAAGTCGATCAGATCTAGTAGTGTTAATTCCAAAATTTGGATGTGATTTTCATATTTTTCTTATTTATGCTTGGCAACAATTGGAAAACCCTAGCCAAGTGTGTGACACTCAATGTTCTTGCCCCTGTCCTGCAGGTTATTTTCTCAGACTTTACAGACTGGTGACTCCCTCAAGACTGGTTTTTGGCAAATGTGACCCCAATTTTTTAATCCGGAGACAGAACCCTTCCCATTAAGATATTTAAACCAAGGTGCGGGACCAAACTTAGACAACAGACGTTTCTGATGAGTGGTTGATGTGGGGAACAGGCGTATAGCCTTCCCAGGAGTGTCGTGCAGGCAGAGAGTGTGAAAGGTTTTGAAAAGAAGCTGGATAAATTCTGTGAAAATCAGGGTGTTAAATATGAATATGAGGAGGCCCTTGTACTGTCCAACACGCCAGGACAATGTCAACCTAAAATAGAGATGGAAAATGTCTGCGATCTGATAGAGGTCACATATAGACATCGTAAGGTATCGTAAGGAAAGTTGAGCGGGTTTTCATTTCTATGCAGAATACGTTACCCATAAATATGTTTATAGAAAACGTATTACATGATAGAAAATTTATATTCACGTGGCACGACTTATCTTTATTTGCAGATCGTTATCCAGCAAGTTATATCCATTACTGAATTATTTAATGGAAATGAGGAAGGAAGAATGCAGCAATAGGTCTTACATTGGTTACCAATAAAGGCGAGGATTGTGTACAAGATATGTCTTCTAACATTCCGAGCATTAAAATTTGGAAAACCGGAGTACTTGATGAATCTTTTAAGAGGTTTTCAAGTAAATTCCTCAGTGGAACTCAGGCATACAGTAGTGATGAACAATACAGGTTAAATGAGCCACGGAGTAATCTGACAATGGGTTTCAGAGCGTTTGAAAGGTGTGCACCAAGGCTCTTTAATGGATTGCCATTAAATGTCCGGAATAGTGATAATTGCAAGATTTTTAAGAATAGACTGAAAACACATCTGTTCACGGAGTGTTACGACACAGATGCTGGTGGAGCGGGGCATAGAATATCCAACAAGTAACAACGAAGACCCTGTAGTATGATGGAGAAGTAGACAGAGTAGGGACAGCAGAGAGAAACAGAAGTATAGGCAGGACAGTTAGAGAAATGAAAGGGATTAGCTAATCAGGGGCGCCAAAGGCCTAGAGGACCATATTATATCATCATCATCGTAGTCAATACCCAGTCTGGGTTAAGCAATACTATTTTTAGTGAACAAATAAGAAGCAGTCAGGGATATATGTATAGCAGAACTATTCACCATTAATTTTTAACAAATTTTCACAGGCTCGACACTATCTATCTATAGCTCCGACGCCTCGTTACCTCCGGGAACTCCCCTCAAGGGGGTGGCCACGGCAGAAGTGTCTCCAGTTCTCCCTGTTCCAACACTCCCTCCTTACTTGTTCAAGCCCTACTCTGCCCCTCATGTTTCTCTCCTTTACATACTCTTCCACTCTGTTCTGCCATCTAACCGGTGGTCTGCCTCTCACACCAGGTCCTACAACTTCACTTCCATACACCTTCTTTACAAATTCCTCGCCTTGCATTCTCTCCACATGTCCATACCATCTCAATGTATTACGTTTCACTCTCTCAACCACTCCACACTCAATACCAATTGCCTTCTCACTCATACCACATCTCTCATTACTTTCTCCATCCCATCTAGTAAGTCCACATGCTCCTCTCAAGTAACTCATTTCCACAGCACCTATTCTAGACTGATGCGCCCTACTCCATGTCCATGTCTCCGACGCATATGTCAGTGTTGGCAGGATTATACTATTTCGTAGTCCCCTTTTCACTTCCATACTCACACTTCTACCCTTCATAATCCTCCCCAGTGATCCTATGACCTGTCTACCCTTCACTGCTCTCTCCCTAATTTCTCCTTCCATACTTCCATATAACTGTACCCAGGTACTTAAACTCCCTCACTTCCTCCATCCTCTCGCCCCTCAGAGTTATCTCACACTTCGTCCCATCTCGACACTTTATAATAAATATACTGTAACAGTGAAACAACGCAGTTAAACATGCTACCATAGAGATTGTTCATTAGAATTATCTAAGGAGGTCGTCCTCCAAGTTAATAACATTCATTGCTGTTACACCCTTGCTGTATAATATTCTCTCATAACCAACTGAGTTAGGCCAACTTAACCCTTTTCCTGGACTGCACCTGCCCATGTATTTCATGGTGTTAACATAAGAACTGTAATCATTCATCGTAATCTAATGACGTCTCTGTGCCAACTTTCCTCACATGAAGTACCAATTGTTCTAGCGATGTCAGGAAGAAAGTACCATAATATTAATATTTCTCAGAAAGTTTTTGCAAACGCTCAGGAATACAGTTTTGTCTTACATTGTACATTTTCTTAAATACATATTACAGTATTTAATTTCTTTTTATGGTTAATAACAGTGCCATACATTATTACCTTCTTTTATATCAAACCACTATAAACAAATCTGATTATACATTTTAATAGTAATCATACATCCTGCGTCACCGTCAGTCAATCAACGATGATTTGAAAGTCACTCTACGAGACTACACTTTCAAATTATCATGCAAGGAGTTTTTAAAAATTTTATCAGTTAAACAACTGCTCTCTTAATGAAACTTTGCATACTTTTGCAAAGTAATGTGGAGCACAAGGCAAGTTTTGTCAAGAGATAAAGATAGGCCATCCTTATTGTTTTACCCACACCTACTTAGAGCTACTAAATTCATTATAATACAGAAGAAAATATTTCTATCATCATATACTTGCAAAATAAATAATTATTATTATATCTAATAAGTGTGAAAACCTTGTGTAACTGTAGTTAGCACAATTTTCTAAGTGGTCATAAAATATGCAACAATTAAATGTGTTCACCGGTGTCTACAAACCAGAATAGATGTATTTTTGGTTTGGAAACTGAAGGATGATTTATTCCATACCAGTGACAATACAGTTCTATAGATTATATACCATGGTAACAGCATAGACAACCGTTACTAAAGAATATTTATAGAGGTTTTCTCCAGAAGCATAAATTATGTTGAATTATAGTACAGTACATCATTCAAGATGAATTTTCTTATGACTGAGGCTTCTTGTCCATGATGAAAAATAATAATAGAAAATCATAAGAGATAAGAATTAACAACACAAGCCTAACCCAAAATGTAGGGCCAAAACAGCCCAATCTTTGAATATGAAAAATCATTCAAAACTAGCAAGTGCCATACATACCATGGGTTCAATGTACAGTTACATAATTTATTAACATGACTGATGTGTTTCAAATAATGGTTAAGGTATTAGTAATAAGACTTCATCCATTTACAGAATAAATTTGACCAGGTGAGCCTTTTATAAGAAAGGGTTCTAGGGACACTTGAAGTAGTGCCTGTCTTAATGTACTGCTTTTAGTACAAACATGCAAATAATGTACATGAAATATTTGAACAAGCAAGTTTAAAAATATTTTTCAAATTCAATTACTATATACCCAGTGAATTTATGAAAATGTTTACTTTATTGTACCAAATACAAAATTTTTGTCCCTAAGTATGTCATACTTCCATTAGAGGTGTAGTGAATAGAATCTCCCTTTAGAGAGAAAAATGCATCTTCGCTGATTTGCTCTGTGCCTTGAAGAATGTCTGCCATTGTAGGTATGACACGTGGACCAAGCACAGGGTCTTTGAATCTATGAAATGTTATCTTCATGGATGGCTTGACTGAACGCTCGCACCTTTTCAGTCTGTTCAAGATGGCTGCCAAGTTATCATTCTCATACACTGGCAGAATGGCCTGGAAGAGCCCTGTGTGTGGCTGTGGGTTGATTAATTCCAGTTGAAGACAGGGGGCATTGAAGAAGGTGAGGTAGGGCTCCCCTGGCACCACTTCCTCTTGGGTACGCTCATTTTCACACTCTTCTGTCCATTTAAGTTCTATGCCTTCCAAGTCTAAGGTGGCTTGCAAGTAGTCCATATTTTCCTCTAAGATGCTGCGCTCATCAAATTCTACTGTGTCCTTCAGAGCAGATTCACCAAATTTGTCCATTCTTTCTCTGACTGCCTGTACAAATGGCATTACTTTCTTCATATATTTCTTAAGTGAAGGGGCACTTCCTAGTGCCTTGGATAATTCTTTGTTATCAGGGAGTGACTTGTTTTTCTTGTATATGTCATGCATAGTTGTCAAAATTATACTCTGCCATTTAGGGAATGTCTTTGCAACCCAGACAATACCATGTGAAGGAGGCTGAGGTGCTGTTGGGGTTTCACCCTTCTTGCCCTTGCCTGGAGTCATATGAGACTTAAGACGCAGGCGGAAGCAATGTGAGGCTTCAGCCAGGTACTCTGAAGCTTTTGTCAGAGATAAATCTGGTTCATCAGTACTAGGCCAACTTGCATGAAGAATTGACCTTTCATTGTTGAGAATATTTTGCCACACATAGTCAGAAATATGTGGACAAATAGGACTGAGAAGAAGTACCTGTGTTGTGAGATACCTGTGAACTAAATCCCAGTGGAGGCCAGACTGAACCTGGGCTCTCTCACGATACTGATGGAATAAATTGCTGTATTCAAAGAACCCTGTGCGCAGAGACTCCTTAAACATCAGAGTTTTGTAGTGTTCCTCTGTTTCTCTGATCTTCAGATTCATCTCAGCTATAAACATTTTATCATTTACTGTATTGGGACCAGAGCGCATGGTATCCTTCTCAATCATCAGTTCTTTGGCAAGCTCTACAAAAGTCCACAGTCTGAGAACACCGGAGTCTGCTACTTGTGTTTCAAAGTTGGCATCTTCTATAGAATCTCCAGCATTGGCAAGAGCCAGTCTCATCCCATCAGCTCCATATTTGTCCAGAGCATCAGTTAATGTTAAAAAATTTCCTGTTGATTTCGACATCTTCTCAGAATTCAATAGAAGGTGGCCATTAGCACGTATGCCGGTGGGCCACATTTCTTTCTGTGTTGGCCAGATTGCAGTGTGGTTATACAAATAGTAAGTGAGATGATTTGGTACTAGATCTTTGCCAGAAGTTCTTAGATTGACTGGGTACCAATAAGTAAATTCATTTCTCATTTTCTCAAGGGCTTCCTTCTTGATCGTAGTTTTAGGCAGTGAATTAGTCTGGTGGAATATGTAGTCCCAAACCTCAGGAGTCATTTCCTTAGCCTTGATACCAAAATCACCAGGTACATCACCATACAAATCTTTGTGTAGGATGTGACTCACAGTATAATACGCCATGTATATAGTGGAGTCAGACAGGGATTCAATGACCCACTTTTCATCCCAAGGCAGACGAGTTCCTAAGCCATAAGTTCTGGCACAGGCATGCCCCTTCAGCCAGTCAATGGTTGCCTCAAAATTACGACGCACTTCTCCATGATAAGTATCCAGGTCAGACAGGCTTTGTTCAACCTGTTTACGCCACTCACTTTCTCCATAGTCAAGATACCATTGGTCACACAAAGCCACCACACACTCATCACCAGACCTGGAAATGATCTGCTTCTCAGGCTCCTGGTACAATTCAGCCTCTCCTGCTTTCACCAACTTTTCCTGAATTGCTTTTTTAACTTCTTGTACCTTCTTTCCTTTGAACTCGCCTATTATGAGGGTACCTTCATAAAAGCCACGTAAGTATACCTTTTCCTTTGCCTCCACTAACTTTTCTTTATCATTCTGAGACTTGATACCCATCATCTGGCATACTGAAGGGGCACTAAGTGTACCAAACTCAGGAACATCTATGATAGGTACAGGTTCAACATTAACCATCTCTTCAGTGATACCATACTTCTCCCTCAGAGCTGGTTTATTCTTTAGGTCAATGAGGGCTGCAAAGTCATCAGGGGCATCAGATGGCACAGATGTTACTACTCCAGTACCCTTGTCCTCCTTCACAGTCATCATGGGAAGAGTGTAAATGGTTTTGTAGCTTGTCAGAGGAGCTGTTAACTTAGTCCCCATCAGTTCATAACCTTTCATTTCCACGATGGGCAATACTTTGTTCTCAACACGTAGCATGCCTTGGTAAGCCATGTTTCTTGCAGCTCTTTTAGTGCATACATATACATCACCATTTTTAGCTTCAACAGCAATATAGTTTAGATCTGGTCCCAGCCAACAGTTAGTCTGGCCATACATGGTTTCTGGTCTCATAGTTGCAGCAATAAGGAACACAACTTTTGGAGCCAGAGAGGCAAGCTTGCCGTGCAATTCTTGGACACGCATCTTGATTAAGGTATATTCCTGTGGACCCACTCCTTCGCCCGATGAACGATCATGGTCCATACATGGCTGCTCATCTTTGGGGGAATATATAGTGTACCTGTAAGAGAGTGACATAATAGCTCTTTATTTTCAATTGAAATAATTTAGGAGTCAGTATAATAAGAGTTACAAACTCACCAAGTGTTATGGAGGAAAATACACAACTACTGTATTGAAAAAAAGTACCGTAAGCATATAATGGAAAATTGAATGACTAGTTTAACAAAGCATGGGAAAAGTGAACCAGTACTGTATTAATGAAGAGCAAGGCTGTTCGAATGAATGTGGACAAGTCAAGATTCAGATACTAATACAACAGTCACCCACTCACCTCTTTCCAAATTGGATCTTGCCCCTTTCTCTTATGCGCAAGAATTGCCACCTGACAAAGGAGTCATAGAAGGGGTTGCGGTCCGTAGTGATGAAGGACCGGCGCCAGTCAGTGTGAAGCCCAACCCTTTTCAGATCAGCTATACAGCGTGGGGGAAAGTAGCGTAGCCAGTGGTTTTCGTCCGTGAACTCTCGAATCTCTGAGTCCTTCAATCCTAAACTCTGCATGATCTGCCACTGGTACTTCATACCTCCAGACTTGGCCACTGCTTTTGACTGTCAAGAGAAGTAACCAACCACTTACTGAATGTGTATGCAGAATAGATCAGGTGTTAAGGCAGTTGATGGAAAAAGCCTATGAGAAGGATAGGAAAGTGTTTATAGCCCTTATGGATATAGAGACAGCTTAACAAAAGGAAGAAAAGTACCAAACGCAACAAAAACATCGGTTTGTATTAGAAGGTTAGGTACAGTAGCTGCAAGAGGATTACTTGAAGGAGTCTGTATACCCACACTACATGAAGGTACGTGTTAATACCCTCGCTATCATTTGTGAAACTTTGGAGTGGCATGAATACAAGAAATCAAGAGTAAGAGCAGTAGAGATGGATATGCTGAGAAGTGTGTGGTGTCTAAAAAACTGACAGGGTGAGAAGTACTGAAATCCGTGACAAGGTCAATAATTAACTTTTAACACAATGTGGGATTGTCTTACATTCCTAGCCTGAATACATTCTGTATTCAATCAAATTCTCTTACCTTCTTTCCCTTCGATTTATCTTTCAGGGTGACCTCTTCAACGGAGGTAGTTATCTTGTCTGTCTCCTCTTCAACTGAAAACTTGGGAGGATATCCAAAGTCTGCCAATTCTCTTTTCAATTTGTCTGCACTTGCTTTGATAGGCATTCCTGAAGAAACAAAAAAAAACCTTAATAAGAATCTAAACTACCTATCAAACTTTCCAACATTAAATATTTTTCGCAGCCATAGCGGTCCACAATAGCTGGCATGTTGGCTAGCTAAGTTTCATGGGCAGCAACCAGATCTCTAAACTGAAGACTGATTAAAGGCAACCCTCTCCAGTACTACTCAATCATTGTTATAGCATACATGCTGAAGAGTATATACTGTATAGCACAGTACTTTATAACATGGGTTTTTAATATGAGGTTGATAAGAATTATTACAAATAAACTGGAAATAACAGAGCAACAAACAGGATCATTCTGAAGTACAAGAAGCCCACATCACTTTCATATACATATTTCACCTGTTTCACTCACTGTCACGTTATATCCCTTACACTTTCACTACGTACAGGTATTGTCAAACCATCCTACTCAATGCATCACAGAAGAAGCACCAAAGTCTCACTTCCATATCTAAGCTGTGCTGTTTATCAATATGGGTATACAGCATCATGTACTGGGTATCAGTAGGATGATTCAAGTATAAAAAAATTGTGAAACTCTAAAAAAGATACAGTACATATAACTGTACACTTCCTTACCTGTGCAGTGCAGTCCAAAGGGGAAGAGACATTTCTTTCCTCTCAAACGCTGGTAGCCAACACAAAACTGAAATATAATTTAAAGATAAATATTTCTAACATTACAATTTGACTATGAACTGTATATTATTGGAGGAAACTTGACTGAACTGTGAAGAATTGAAAATGACATTTAATTTATGATATGAATCCAATGTGACCTATCATGATTTGGAGTTGGTAGCTAAAGTTTGTGATGTGCACATAGCATTTAAAGTTCTCCTGCATTCCTCAGCCACTCCATAACCAAATATGGGTCAAATACAGTACCGTACAGTAATAATTGTTAAGTTGGTATAATAGGGGCTCCAGCCTTGCAAGATTAATGTGGTTTTTGACTTACTGGAATGAGTTTGTCCATCATAGGACAAAAACACACATACAGTACAGTCACTCAAAAAACTATGGGGCCATTTCTCATGTGAAACATTCTGACACCTCTGACGACTGCTACTGTTAAGTGGTCAGAACAATACGAGCTACAGTGTTTGTTTTGGATATTTTCAAGCCCCACTGACCTGATAGTTTTTTTATCAACTGCAAGTTACCGTACTTGTACAGTATTCAGTACCTGCAATTTAATGACTAATAGAGGGGAAGTATCGCTGTGACTAACCTCACACTTGATGAGGGTGAAGGTGTGACCCAAGTGTAGGCGTCCATTCATGTACGGGTACGGGAACGTCACCATGAACTTCTCCTGCTTGGCTCCTTTACCATCAGGTGCATCCTCCTCATACACTTTCTCATCCTCCCACTGCTTCTGAATCTCCTCTTCTATAACTAGAAGTTCTTCTAGTTTTTTTCTAGACATCTGTTTGGGATATAAGTATTTATGTAAATATTATTAACAAGAACAGCTTCTAAACCAAAGTGGGAAATAGTCTAACTAGATAAATACCATAACAATACTACAGCAGCCCCTTTTTCACAATTGGGACACTCCTGGTGGATTAACTTTACTATGAGACAATGCACAACCCTAGTTTTACATTTGTGGTATGTAGTATGTATACAGTACAGTCTTGCTAGTAACACACACACACAGTCTGTCACCATCTGTCCTCACACCAGGCAACACCAATACAAGACGTAACTAATAATATTTCTTTATGTTGCCTTAACAACAATTCACTATGTCTAACTATAACTAAATATCCACCAACACCAAAATTATTATGTGACGAAATACTTAGCACTAAAACAATATAGAATTAAATGTATAGACTGGGGACATGTGGTGGTAATTTCCTCCACGCTGCAACACAACACCACCACCACCATAACACTATTAATTACCTTGTTAATTTGGCCTTGCACTGAAAATAACAACACTACCTAATACTGAACCCTAAACTCTGGCTATACTTTACATATAAAACATAACGCTAACCTCTGACTGTGGCTGATGTAATCCACCAACACAACCCGTCACACACACACACACACACACGTTTTGTGGAACTTATTTCTTATGTCCTCTTGCAGGTCACCGGGGTCTGTGTTGTTTTATCAGGTTATCAACGGCACTCGTTTTCGCCTTATTATTTGATCATGTCTTTTTTATTTAATTTAGGCTTCCCGTGTTGTGCTTGCCAATATATTATGCTTGCTGTGGTCTCTTCTTTCTTCAGGTTACTTTAGACAATTTATTTCTATTGTATTCCGGAGCCAGGCGGCCTGCCCTGGGTGCTAATGTTTAGCATAAATACCACCCACTGGCTTGTTCAGTGCTGTGAATCATGGGGTATTATTTCCATATTTAGAGAATTGGAGATGCTATACAAATGGGATAAAATCTATTACGCATGTTTATTAGTGTTTACAATAAGTATTGTCTATAATTATATAGCTGGGGGTTGGTCGGCATGCTCTAGCCTTTATAGCGCGTTTGAAAATGCAATATAGAGCAAGAATTACAACACTTTACCTATAATCTATAGAACTTTTTTGACCAGTTTAACGCCTTTAAAGCATTTTGAGTTGGGAACACTAACTACCGTTTACTATTAGTATTGATGCTTGCATGCTTTGCTTAATGACATTATCAATGTTGCCAGGTGCAGTGAAATGTCTCTGTTTTAGGAAATTTTGGAGTCTGCTCAGGGAAATTACATAAAGATTCTTAAAGAGTAAACAGGGAAATTATTTCTACCAGACGAAATACCAAAAAGACTAACTAACACTTATTAATTTATAGTAGAATGTTCAAGAGTAAAAAACAGGGAATTATTGAGACAAAAAGGAAAACTCTAGAGGTGACGTTAGGGAAATGTCGTCGTCTACTTACGTCAAGCCCGGCCCGGCAGAGTTGCCAGGTGCAGGGAAATTTCCCTGTTTTAGAAAAATTATGACTCCAAAAGGGAAGAAAGTATCTTTTGTATGGAATCTAGGGAAATTTTGGTAAATATTGAATGAATTACCGTTATTGGGTACGGTTTTTCTACCTTCATTACCCACTTATTTAGACCATTCTAAGACTATTTGCTTCTATGGCATTTTCTCCGCAAATGCCCCATTTCCAAGAGAGGGGCATATTCAAATGGGGCATTTTGAAATTAGCGACCGGGCCAAAGTACTGGGACCTAGCCGGATCTGGCAACACTGCTACAAAACTGTAATTCTTTCAATAAATACAGAAATTTCACTAAGAACCCTTTGTAAACAAGGAAGACACATTTTTGTCCGTGGTGTATGGAAAATTTACCGCCGACAAAAAAAAAAAAAAAAATGAATAAAGACAATTGTGTAAACTGAATTTTATGCTATATTATCATAAGAGCGAAATTTGCTGTTATATAGGTGGGGCTTCCGCCTGTTGTACTTTCCTTGCAACTGTCCGTCCGTCCAGGACACGTTCGGATATGCGTTCAGCCAATCAATGTCACTTATAAGTGACATTGCAGCCAATAGCCTGTTATGTTTTCCGTCATCTCTCCGCCCAGGTCACGATCAGTTGTGTGTTCAGCCAATAGCTGCTTAAGATAGTTCTGACGTCATTAAAATATATGACGTATTCAGATATTCTTAGCCAATAAGATGATTAAGATCCACCTGTTCAGAGGACGATTGAAACTTGAAATGCAACTATGCAAGTTAGTTACTTAGTTCAGTGTTTCAGTGACAACATAGAAGTCAAGGTGTACCGTGTAGGCCTACAATTATGGAGTGCAGCAGTGATGCCGACACGGCTCCAGCTAAAGTGAAACGTAAACGGACATACACACAAAAATATAAGAAAGAATGGGAAAGTGATCCAAAATTTCGAGGGTGGTTAAGTAACAGTGTCAAAGGACCAGAATATTTTCACTGTAAGGCATGCAACACAGACGGCAAGGCAGGAAAATCTGAAGTAAAAAAACATGCTGAAGGGAAGAAACATATTCAGAATATTAAGGCAGTGAAGTCAACTGTGAGTGTGCTTGAAATACCGAGTGTAAGTGGCAGGAGAAAAGAGAAACAAATAAAAGAAGGTGAACTGAGATTAGTGTCTTTAGTAAATCAACTAAATCTTCCCCATTCTGCCATAACACAATTAGTGCAAGTAGTGCAAGCAGCTTGTTTAATGAGTAAGTTTAATGAGTAATTTTTGTATGTAAATAAATTATTATAGGCTAACTAGGCGTAACCGATATACATAGGGAAATTCTGATGGCTAGGCTAGGGAAATTTTGAGTGGGCGACCTGGCAAGTTGGCAACCCTGCACGTTCAAGCAGACCTGGCAACACTGTTCGTAGAGATGTGTTGTTTGTGTCCATTATCTGTGAGCTACTAATAATTCTATAATTTTTGGGGATTAGAAGGAGTGGTGAAATAGGTAATGATTATGTATGTTATTTCTGAGTGATTATGTATTATTTCTGAGTGATTATGTATTATTTTTCGAGTGATTAGAAGGATTGGTGAAATAGGTAGAGATTATTATGTATATTATTTCTGAGTGGTTTTATGTATTATTTCTGAGTGATTGTATTATTTCCGAGTGATTATGTATTATTTCTTAGTGATTAACGCTGTACAACCCACCATTAGCTGCAGTGACAATAATAATATAAGGTAATAATGGTAAATATTGAAAGAATTACCTTTACTATCCACTTATTTAGACCATTGTAAGACTATTTGGTAAATATTGAATGAATTACCGTTATTGGGTACGGTTTTTCTACCTTCATTACCCACTTATTTAGACCATTTTAAGACTATTTTCTTCTATGGCATTTTCTCTGCAAATGCCCCATTTCCAAGATAGGGCATATTCAAATGGGGCATTTTGATATTAGCCTGACCTTACCTGACCTAACCTAACCTAACCTAACCTAACCTAACCTAACCTAACCTAACCTAGACCTAACCTAACCTAACCTAACCTAACCTAGACCTAGACCTAACCTAACCTAACCTAGACCTAACCTAACCTAACCCTAACCTAACCTAACCCTAACCTAACCTAACCTAGACCGCATCAGACTACCGGGACCTAACCTGGGCAAACTACCGGGAAATAACCGTGGTAAAGTACAGAAAATGACCGGGCCAAAGTACTGGGACCTAGCCGGATCTGGCAACACTGCTACAAAACGGTAATTCTTTCAATAAATACCAACTATTTTCTTATATGGCATTTCCTCCGCAAATGCCCCATTTCCAATATAGGTTGGTTAGTCAGTACTTATAATGTTGTTAGTTCTTATAATGTTTGTTGTTTTCTGGTCTAGTTCATCCCATAGAGTATTATTATAGGCTATTGTTTTGATATAACAGTTTTAATTCTCTCCAGTTTCCCCAGAATCAGTAAACATGGCTGAGGGAAATCGACCAGTGACAAGAATACCGAGTATATTTGACTCGGATGACAGTGACGACGGTCCTTCCACTCCGGCATCCTTCCAGCCCCTTACCACAAACACCAGCCAGAGAGAGAAGCACGAGAAGCTGCCATTGCCTGCGGATAACTTGTCTTCCAATTCTGAAGACAGTGATGAGCCATCCTTGTCCCTCAGACTCTCCAATAAGTCCCCACCAGGAGACGATGACCTAACTGGTGGGCTCCCGGAGGAGGCATCGACAAGCGAGGACACCGGCAGTCTAGAAACCGAAGATGTCGATGTCAAAGAAATGGACAACACAAATTTAGAAGTGGAAGATGTACCAGAACCTGATGATATTGATGATGATGATCCAGATGATGACGATGGTGATGATGTAAATCACGACAAGAACATTGCGGAGAGTCAGAATTTTGGACACTCGGGCGTTGGTAATGTGGATGACCTCAGCAATGACGACCAGAACGTAAGTGATGATAGTGAAGACGCTGATCAGCCTGGAGACAGTAGTTCCAGCCTTGTGGAGGATGATATGGAGAGTCAGAATGAAGGTGAGGGTGTGGTTGACTTCCCACATTCAGAGGCTAGACAGCTTGATGTTAAAATGGATATATCTGAGGAATTTGAAGCACCCATGGAAACTGATGATAAAAGAGAAGGAGAAGGAGGACCTGAATTGAAGAGTGCAGAGAAATGTAGCCAGGAAAGTGATAGTGCTCAGAAGGATGAAAAGGTGATGGTAGTCATTGAGAAAAGTCAGGATAATAGAAAAGATGAAATGGAAGGATGTCGAGAAAATGAGGACGAAACAGAGAAGTTACCTAAAATCAAATCAAATGAACGTCAAGACGAAGTTGATCAGACCGAGTTGGCTCAAGTTGGTGATTCTGTCGATCCCCCTGAGGCAGAGGAGTGCCATTCAGAAACAAAAAATGTTGAACAAAGCACACATACTTCTGCATCGAGTCCTTGCAACATTGTGGTTGAGGGTGACATAGTAGAAATGGAGGAGGAGGAGAAGGAAGTGCTTGATGCCACTGATAATTCTGTTGTTAAGAAAAACCAGGAAAAGCCAGTGGATATTAAACCTGATCAGACTGACGAGAGGGTAAGTGGTGTAGCGACTCCAGAGAGTGAGTCCAGCGTAAACACAGTAAATGATGGCATGAAGAAGACCGATGACGAAGATGAATGTAGGAAAGATAGGAAAAAGGAATCTACGAAGGATATATATACCTCGGATGATGAGAACAGCACCGAGATTGGGCTGAAGATGAAATCGGAAGATGATGTGGAGATGCAGAGTGGTAATGTGGATAAAGGTGGTGTTGGAGATGAAGTGGATTTGGACAACAGTGGCGAAGCAAAGGATACATCATCACCCACAAGGTCAAATTCTAGTAAAGAACTGGCAAGTGCTGTCAAGGTATGTTATTAAGTGATGTGCTCAGTAAGGTATTGTAATGTGAAAGTAATGGAAGATGCAATATAGGGTACAGTATACTGAATGTTCTCATGGTAGTAAAGTTTAATATTTATTAGGATAATAATAATGAGGAGATATTTAATTAGTTTAACCTAATACCGGTAACTTTAGATCTCCAGTCATTACCTTGATTTGAGTAACCATTGCATATCTGAATATCCCATGTGGTGCTTGTCATGTGTATGGTACGGTACACAATATGGCGTGCATAATACTGATATTCTACTATTGGGTCCTCCAAAAGAAAGGAAATACTAGAGGATAATACTTTAATCTTTGCTCTTAACTACATTATGTATAGTCGGCAAAAAAGTATTGGAACTCCCCTATGGATAGTTATAGTTAATTTCAATGAAAGGGTGGTTCCAATACTTATTTTGCCGACTGTACTTGTGAATTCAGGGGCATGCAGTGACCAATTTTAACTCCTTCGGTGTAAACATATAATTTTTACCCATGCTTACAGAAAGTTGAAATATCCAAACTGTCGTCACTACAAGTAGGGAAGCGAGTGCCAGTGAGGGTTCAGGATGTATATACTGACTCTGAAGAGGAAAGCAATAAGAGTACTGGAGGTGAGAACATAATTTAATTAAATACTCTTGAATTAGCTATTTGAATGATTTTTAGTGGTGTTAGGTACAGAAATATGCATAAAGGGAACTTACCCAGATATGTTGAAACAAGTTTTTTTTTACATGGTATGCAATTTTGATGCATTCAACCACTTGTATATTTGGTGGTGTAGGCTAATTAGGTTGATTTTTTGAGGTGTGAGAGGCCAGGTTCGAATGTACGCTCATCACTAACAGGTCAAGTACAATTATTCTTAGAGTCAGGTATGGATAGGTAGGTACGAAGGGAGTGTACTGAATCTTAATTCGTCACGGTGATGATTGGGTGCTCTATCATGGCCTTTCACACTCCATAATAATATCACCAGCCACTTGCATGTTCCACACTGACTCCCCCTGTGTCTTGCCTTTACAATATAGCACCTGTTTTTGTTCAGCAGGTCAGTTTCGACCCAAGGTCATAGACCAGGGGTATGTAGGTTTGAATCCTGGTTGTGGTGGGGGTCTTGTGCTTTGTAGTCGTTCCAATCTAGGAGTGTAGAGAATGAGTTACAAGCTGAGAGTTATCTACTATTCGTTTCAGCGCCGGACAGACGCTGTTTTTCGCAAATATCTCCTAAATGAATCATTGTATAAGTATAATATTTCAGCACACTACCTTTAACGTCCGGACCTAATTTATGGCTGACATACCATATTCCTATATGTGTTATGCGAGGAGTTTACTCGTGAAAAATAACACAAAGCTGGCCAGTCATATTGACGCATTCGAAGGAAAGTGTGGCCTCCCCTAATACCCTCCCAAACCATCCCTAACCACAACTACTTCTCCCCCTTCTCTCCCTCGTTATCCCTCCTCTTCTCCCCCTAGCTCCTCGCCTCTCTCATCAATCGTGTCCCTCATACCTCAGAGAGGGGGAGGGGATACGGAAGACTGTGGATATTCAATTAAGGCATAAATTGCTTATTTAAAAAAGTAAAGAACACATGAAGCAACCATGAACAATTTTATTTGGATGCCCAAAACCAAAACTGACTTCATCCTTCTGGTCACCTTAGATATGTCGGTTATTATCCGGCTATAGGGCCATTAACAACGGGATTAGCTATTTCTTTAATGGTCGTTTGACCCACTCTGGTTTTCATGTCCACACGCAACAGTAACTGTATTAAACAATATTACTAATGAATGATATGTATATACATACTGTCATATGTAACTATTAATTATTTATGTACATAATTAGAATAAGAAAAAAAAAATCAGAGATGGAAGGGGGATGGTGTATATAGGGGTGTGAAGAGTGAAACGGGGAGGGGGGTAATGCGATATTGGGGTAGGGAAGGAAGGAGTGGTGTGGGGGGTGTTCGTGGTGTTGGTGGAGTGGTTACACGAGTACCCCACACTCGTCCGATTCTCTATAACGCCTTAGATATGATGACTGGATTAGGCTTAATATCACTCAGTAAACTCCTAACATAACACATATAGTAATATGGTATGTCAGCCATAAATTAGGTCCGGGAGTTAAAGATAGTGGGCTGAATATTATATTGATACAACGGTTCGTTTAGGAGATATTTGCTAAAAACAGCGTCTGTCCGGCGCTGAAACGAATAGTAGTATGAAATAATATCAGAAGAATATTTAGCTTTTTTTTTTTTTTTTCCATTATGGTTTGCATTGAACTGACTGCTCTCACTGCATGTACAGGGGCAAGTGTTGGGGTGGAGAGGATTAAGATGGAGTTACTAGGTGGGAGTGAGACAGACTCGGTGGACCCGGAAGACCAGCGTGACAGCACTTCCCTGGTGGACAGCTCCAGGGCCAGTAGTATAGAACCAGGTATAGTATAGTAGGCCAACATTATAACACAATGAGGGTGGAATGTGGGTAACTGTGCCGAAAGACTCGCATGAGACTTGGGGACAAAAGACATTTTGAGGGAGGGAATGATTAGTCTTAGTGGAGGTTTACAGTCTCCAAATGCTTTTCTTTGATGAGTAACAACATTTTTATGCCATTCAGCCTAATTTTACTGTATTTTTCCAGGAGGTGTGAGTAGTTCTCAGCCAAGTTTGGCATCGAACTCTCCAGCCCGTTCCACACCTCAGTTCCCCAAGCACTGGACACCTCCTCATGATAAAAAGAAAAGGGGGTTCATTCATGTTGACAGGGAAGCCTGCCAAAAGGCGTTTGATGCAGGTACATGTATAATTCAATATGTACAGTACTTCAGTTACTCTGCTGTCTCTGGGAAACCCTTGATGGGATTCATGTAGGAGCATTTGGCTAAGTATTCTCACGTACTGTTTTGAGAATATATAATGGAATATACTGTATGTTGGTATCACCTTATCTACTTTGAAAGGGTTGATTGCTTAAGGTGTTTGTAGAACACTTGTATTTTGGCAGGAAAATGTTCATGCATAGTAGCTTTTAAAGTACTGGTATATACAGTCACGGTCAAAAGTCATACAATGTCCCAATGAAAGTGAACCATCAAACTGCATCTTAAGAACTAATATTAGATACCAGTAACTGTAGTTAGATACCAGTAACCAGTAACTGTAGTTTCACTAAATCTTTCTAGTCCATTTTAATCGAAGGTGTTGCAGGACTATTGACCATGACTGTACAAAAGTTAGCCAAGATGTGTATAAAAGTTTGTCTATTAAATGCCAATACAATCAGTAAAATTGTGAGATATTAATATTAGCAGGAAAAAAGGTGAAACATGCCCATAGATGCTAATACTAACACAATAATAATTTATTATTTCAGGCTGGAGAAGAGAGATTGTGTATCGGGCAGTTGTTGACCCAAATAAAGCTTCAACTAGATCAGATATATATTATTATACTCCAACTGGAAAGAAACTACGGTCAAAGGTGGAAATTGAATTATACTGTAAGTTTAATTATTATCATTAGTCAGCCTTTCCCAGTTAAATTTTATGACTTGATGATTGTTTTGCCAAAGATTGCTGTGCATTGTTGAGTAATCATGACATTGTATAAGTGAGCACACAGTTTTCACTTTAGCGAGGTTTAGTACAGCCAGGCTTTGCTGTTTTGGCTGGTGGGCTCGAAATTTTGAACATTTAGTTTCTTTTGTTGTTATTGTTTGTAACTTTTTTTTATCTAATACATAATGTTTGTTTTGTACTTCAGTGAAAAAAAATCAAATAGATCTCACCAAGGAAAATTTTACATGGGCAAAGGAACCATTGGGCATTGATGAGAAGTATGAAATGATTCGTCATGCTTCTGTTTCAAAGGTTCAGGTAATATTGTTAATTATAGTTTATCTCGTATGTAGAGAGATAGATGGAATATGCAAAAAGGTGGTGTCAGGCCAGAATTAAGTGCCATATTTAAAAAATTTAAAGCTGCATTTACTTTTAGAATAAAAGGAGAAAAGTTGGATTATATCTTACCTTGAAATGCACACTTTTCCTTGTACATTTCTTTTGCTCTCACATGTCCTCCTTTCCCCTCCCTCTGTCCTATATATTGTTTAATGTGTTTTGCTCACATCATCAGGAGTGTTTGTGTAGTATAATTATATAATGATATATTTATGCTTTGGTGACTTCTATACTATCTCATTACACAGGGAAATTTGCAGTCTCGAGGGAAGTCAAATGGCAGCCCAAATATAGAGACTCCTCCACCAACAGTCAAAGCTTCCCCAGTGACTAAACAGGTAACTAAACTACATCAGACTGGTACCACTCCATCTCTGAAGCGCAGGCCTGAGTTACAATCTGGGCCCAGTGGAGACCAAGTGAAGAGGTCCCGGATGAAGGTCACTCCAGTTGTAAGTTTTTCCATTCTGTTTTGTTTTGTTTTAAAGGCATTGATCATACAAGCATGTGTTAGCCTTGTATTACTTGATTATGGCATAATGATAAGATCATCTGTCTTCTTCAGGTACCAGCACATCTTAGAAAGAAAAATGCAGGCAGTATGACAATTGACCTGGCACCAACTCATCTTAAAAAGGAAACTGCAGACATTGGGACAGTGAGCCAGGCACCAGTATATCATCAAATGGAAAATGCAGGTGTTGTGACTGTGAATAGATCCAAGTTATCTCCTTCTAGCATAGAATTTACAACAAAGAAAGTAATTAACAGGATGCAAATGATGGGAGTTTTGAAATCATCAACTTCTACAAAATTACCCTCTGAACAAGGGGGTGAGTATAAATTTGTATGTACAAGTAGTCAAGATACTCTATTTCCTGTGTCATATGTAGAAATAGCCAGTGCTGTATTATACTGTAGTTATGTATAGATGTGCTCCATGACAAAATTTGCTAGGGAAATCTTACAGAGGAGAGGTTCCCCATTAATGAGGTAGGAAAGGTGCTAGGTGGAATGAATAGGATGTTTGGCTGTAAGTCACTTAGAATGGATGTAAAGAGGAAATTGTATGAAGGGATAGCAGTGCCTACTGCACTGTATGGAGTGGAAACATGAAATATGGGAGAAAGTGAAAAGAGAAGGTTGAATGTAGTAGAGATGAGATGTCTGAGGAGCATGTGTGGTGTGACTTGAATGTACAGAGTCAGGTATGAGGAAGTGAGGAGAAGGATGGTTTAGAACTTTAGACACATGAAGAAAATGGAGGAAGATAGAATGGTAAAGAGGAGAGGAGCCTCAAAAGTGGGAGATGTAAGGAAGAGAGGAAGGCCACAGAGGAGATAGATGGTCACTGTGAGAGGAGCTCTGAGTGGAAGAGGTATCTCTGTGGAGCAAGGCAGAGTGATTGCGCATGACAGAAACGAGTGGAGGAGGGTGGTGAATGCTTGAAGAGTGGACGTGGCTTCACGTTCCTTGGGGGAGGGGCCTGCATTGAGTGTGGCCCATGGACTGGCTGGATGCGGGAGGGGGAGTTTGCCCTGTAGTGAAGTGGCAGTGGTCAACCAGCTTTTGCTGTCGGGCCTTACTATGGATGCAAACATAGCTGTACCCCTTGTAGTCCCACCAGGAGATGCGGTTATGCTGTAGGGGTTGCTCCCTCCTTCAGTGGGGATTGGTTGGTTTGATATATGGAGTGTGTGTGGGGGGGAAGTTCTACGTTTGGGCGTTTGTGTTTCGGAGGGTGTGCGACATGACTGGGCTACCTCCAGCGTGGAGATGAAGTCCTGGTATATGTATGTATGTATGTATAGTTGCATTATATACCAGTTGAAGCATTCTTGACAGTGTTTGTACATTAACTACCATATACTGTATGTATCTTGCTTAGAGTATGCTAAATGATCACCACCAGTAGTTTTGCATATTATTACTGGGCACTATGTGCATTATAAGTACAAGGAGTTGATCTTATTACAGAACTATCTCCAACACTGATAAATTTGGCCAAGTCCATCAACACAACTTCTGGGAATCTTCGCTGGGTGGAACCAATAGCCAGGCCAGGACCTGCTTCTAAGAAACGTGTTGTGTTTACTACCAGAATAAATGTTTCTTTATCTTCTTCAAGAATATTGACTCCACTGTAAGTAGTTTTCTCAGACAATGTTCACTCTACTGCTGTTTATATACATGTAGGTGCAATGGACAAGATATTTTGTATTAATATTATTATAATACAATGAATCCCCACAATTCATGGCCTTTATAATATTGTACTGTCCAGTGGTATTTATATGAAATTACAGTGTATCTTTTATATTTGTAGGTTATTCAAGGCCAACCCTGATCCCATGCAAACTTTCCACTGCACTGGTACTTGTGTATTGGCTTCAGGAACAGTCCCTACCCTTCAATGTATCAAATGCCTCTGCCTCTTCCATCCGGAGTGTACTGACACTCCTTTCAATGCTGCCTTCCTCATTCAAACTGGAGGGGCCTTGTTTCTCTGTCCAGTGAGTTTAATAATATAAGGAACATTAATTGACAAGTATTGATGTCTGTGACAACATCATCATATTGCTCAGCCTGTACATTGCTGATCCCCTAAACAGTATATATATATATATATATATATATATATATATATATATATATTGCTCCTACAGGGAGGGTAGAGTATGCAAAGCAGCTATTGTGATTATGAAATTCAGCCTGTAATGAATAGTACACGTCCTATAGTTTGGATGTATTATTTATTATGGAGATCCCTTCTTTGCTTATGTTTTACTATTTATTGTACAGTTGTCCTCAGGAATTCGTATACACCACTGTGACATCAAGGCTTCATAACAATTAGAAAATTTAATATATTAATTTTCCAACACCAAACACTTCTAGTAATGTTATTGGGCTATTACTTGAATCAGTCAGCAGAACAATCATTACAGTATATGCAAAATAAAGACCCCTTTTAATCAATGCTGTGTGTACGAATTTCTGAGGCTGACTGTACCTGTATTAGGTAGTCATTGTAGGTTACGATAATTGGTGTCTTTATATTTGATGCAGAACTTTTATTGCTATTTTAATTTTTTCCCATTGCAAGTTGAGGGGAAGGTTCAGAGGAGGAAAGACCACCCAGTGAATGGGAACAATAGATATCAAATGAAAAATGAAAATTATGGTGATATTTACCTGTTAAGTATTTTTTTTGTCACAGAACTGCTACCGTGCAAACAAGGAGAACTCCAAGGCACAGATAAGGAAACCACCAAAATCTTACGAACCTCTGGCTCATGACCCAGTTTCAGAAGAATCTGATGGGGAAGAATTCTTAAGGATAAAGGGAGATACAAGTATTAATGAATACATTCAGGTTTCCTTCAAGCCACCCATGCCTCTCACACCACCCATCTCTCCGTCTTCACAGTCGGGGCACCGGTCAGTTTACCTACCAATTCTTCTATCCAGTGTTATATTCCTTCATCCTTCAACTTTTTTTCTTTTCTTTTCTTAAATATAAATGAACAAGTTTCCATGTTAATTTACCACCCATTACTTTCTGATCAGAAGCAGTATTTTTCATTTGAATATGTTCTGTATATATTTTGTGTGAGAAGTAGAGGGAGATGCTGTGAGTTCCATTTGGGAGTTTTAATAACTAGTGTGTTCCATTACAGAGTTACTGGAGGACAAAGTACACAGGGCACTTCAAAATTTTCTGAAGTGGTAATAACGAAATCTTCTACCACTTCAAAACAAGGTGCAGTACTATTTACATCTCGTGTACAATGATTACTCTTTTGTGGGGAATAATATATTTCAAGCTTCCATGGTCTGGTCTTGAGGAGACTGAGGACCTTGTGTAAATTTGCCCTGCTCAGAGATGCCCAAACATTCCTTGGGTCACTCGCAAAAGTTGGGCATTTGAATGGTTGTCACCACCTGATGCAAGTGAAGCCTGTACAATATAGTTATAGTTGAAATAAAACTATGAAAATTAAAATTTGGAAGGACAGGGCATAGTAAATACTGCCTGTGTATCGGGTATGACTGAAATTGTTGACTTCATCTAATTGTGTGGATGAAAGGGAATAATGCCCAGGGAAGGGTTTCAAGCTCTTTAAGACTTTTGCCTTTTGGATTATGCACTGCCATTATATTTCATTGTCTTAATCAGAACATATGATAAATGTTCATATACGCAAGTCTGTGCATTACTTATAGTTTGGGATGCCAGTTATAGGTTATGTATTTGGGTAATGAGTTATTTAGGGGTACCTGTAATTGCTAACTGAATTACAAAAGGGGCAAAGCATATATTTACCTAGCACTGATTCTGATGAGGGATTGCACCCACATGTAATCTTCCCTCATATATTATCACCACTCGTTTCCTTTTCAATTTGCATTAAGTATGGTCCTGAGTGTAAGTTATATTATCCTTCCCCTTATTAACATCATGTGATTGTGACATGTTTTAGAACTTTTATGGTGGATTGGCAACTCAATTTTAAACCTTATTTAGTTTTGGATGAACTTAATACTGCACACTGAATTGGTTCTTGGCTCAGATTCAACTCAATAAAGAGTACATTTTACAGTTTCTATATTAATGATTATTGTATTTTTTTTATAAGTACTGTAAGTACACTCACAGTTAAAGTAAATATGTAAATGAGATATTTTGCTCTTTCATTTGTCTTATCAGATAGGTTAGGTTGCTGCTTAATTCTACTTTACTCTTTTGATGAAATAAGTATAATTATAACTTGTATCCTTTCACCAGCAAAAAGTAATAGTTTAATTTCTTGAACCATTAGGGTCTGGATCAACTGTAATGAATAGCAAAGGTAGAAGTACCAAGGGGGGATTGCAGCTGACACATTCAAACTTATCAGAAAACCAGATCATCCAGATTCAGTCTTCAGAGCCTGAAGAACCACAGGTACAAATGTTGCATCATGTTGGAAGTGGTGAGGAAATGGTGAAAATACCATTTGCCAATGGCCAGCACAGGAACTTGCCAAGAGGGAGGATCTTTCCTTCTAGTTGGATTGGTTCCCAGCTGCCCCTCTTAATGCCAAAGACAAACATTCAGCAGCAACAAATACAGCCAGTCACCTCATCACCAATTTTGCTTCCAATACCCACAACCACACCGACATCCATCATGGCACAGCAGGAGATGACGGGCGGCATGATGTTGTCTGTTAATGTCCAGTCACAGCAGGTCAGTGCTCCCATGTTGGTGCCTTTGTTGGTGCCAGGAACAGTGCAACAGCAAGCTGGTACAACAAATATTGCACATTCCAACCCTAGTAATGTACCTGAGCACCAACTGACTACAGTCACCCATCAAGCACCAACTTCCTTTCACAATATAATGCAAAATGTATCGTTGGCAAATCAACATCAGTTTTCCCTCAAAGTAAGTTGCAGTCATATTACTTGCTACCTATCTTTGTAAATTATTGAAGGTGCTTTATACTTTATGTTCCTGTTCAGTTAGTAGATGTTAATTCACTGGTTTCTTATGCTAAGATAGGAAATTTAGCTTAACTGCTATTGGTTGAAGCTTCCCAGATTGTAGCATAACAAATGCATACTTATAATATCCATTACGGATATTTGTCATTGTTTATGGAAAAACAGAAATGGATTTGCATTCATGATGTACACTACACATGCAGTAGAGTGAATTGTTTGATGATTGAAAAAGATGCTCTTCCTTAAAACTTCTTCCTCTTATTTCAGGACATAAACGTAAGCAGAGATAGAGACTTCATTTATGAGTTGTGCAAGAACTACAGAATTCTAGCTCATATCTTTAGATACTTAAGTGTGACTGACCGGTTGAATGCTGCTCAAGTGTGCCTTTTATGGCGAGACCTGGCTTTCCACCCATCTCTGGTGAGTTTATAGAGTACACTACAGTACACTATTTAATGACAGCTTTATGTATCTTGAAGTCAGTAACACAAAAGTAATGCTTAGCTTAACTTGGTACTGCTCTTTATAATGAAACAAGACTAGCCCATTCGTAGATACAATTGCAGAAGAATTTTTCACCACAGTGAGTGTGGTTTCTCACTTTTCTCAGTAAAGAAAAAATTATTCTTGTGGTTTGTCTTAATATCATAATTTTTAATCTTTTCCAGTGGGAAGTAACTCGTATCAGAAATATCGGTGTCAGATCCTGGAGTAACTTTGCAAATTTCTTGGAGAGGAGAAATGCCAAGGTTTTGGACCTTAGGAACATGAGACTTCCAGGTACTTGCCGAAGAATCGAAATGGAGGTATGACAAGACTTAGGTTATGAACGTTCTCAGGGTTTTTAGTCATTAACAATTGGAGAGTATTCTTCTATAAGCCCCTTTGGATTGATATATGAAAGTAGAAAATACCATTGTTATTGTACACAAATCAACTGAACCTGAAACATGGAATAGGTCAATGGCATTTATTTTTATCATGTTTTCTTGTTGTAAAGCTCATGTTATAAATTTCTCAATACCTTTCCCCTTCCAAAAAAAAAAAAAAAAAATATGGTATATATCAAAATTTTGTAGAATGTCGGTACAGTGTACTGTTATGTTTTCTTGCTGCACTGTGCTAATGATAAATTATTTTATTTTTTTCCAACAGCAACGTTTGTCCAGTAAAAGTTCAACCATTCCACAAACACTTGGGAAAGATAAAGCTGAAATAACTTTGAATAATTTGGTACAAATTTCATACAGTTCGTCAGAAAAAAATAGGTTTATCATGAAAGCTTGTTCCAAAGGAGTTATTGATGTTGAGCAAGAAAGGGAACTTGGTGAAAGGTTGAAAGACCAGAGAAATCCATCTGGAACTGTGACGACTACACCTAGTCAAGAAGTAGGTAAAAGTTGTTCTCCCAAAAGTGTCAAAATGGGTACAAGTATAGGTACCACTACCAGTAACTTGGAGGTGATCAAAATAGACTGTGAAAATACAACTAATGCTAAGGAAAAGGAGAGTGCAGGGAAAGGACCCCAGAATGTAAAGCGAAGGAAGTCCAATGCAAATGATGATAAATCAGATTTGATAATGAAATGTGAAGAATCATCTAAAGGTAGCAATCCAAAACAAAAAGAGGACCCTGAATCTGAAGGAATGTCTGGTAAGGTTTATTTGCTTTATTGAGATTGAATTGTCACAGTGATCCAATCAAGATATTAACCTGGTATTGTAAATAATTGTGTACAACGTCAGTGACCTCTGCTATAAAGCTTAGAACAGGGGTGTCAAACATGCGGCCCGCCACATATCTATATGCGGCCCGCGGCACATTTTCTGCTCCAGACAGTCGGCCTGCCTTATGTTTATAACTTTACACGTAAACACAAGTGTAGATAAAATTTACCTTTCTTTCTTATTATTATTTTCATTATTATTATTATCATTAATCCATTATTATTATATTACTTCCTTAATAAGTGGTACCGATCTGTTCATAATTATCTGGTTCGCGTACTGTATACTCTAATTAAATGTGGCCCGCTGGGGTAAATGAGTTTGACAACCCTGGCTTAGAAGTTAGATATGGGATCCAGTGCATGTTGCCAGGTTAAAACACACACACACTGTAGCTTTCTATTTTGGGTGTGATGTCTACAGAGGCAACGTGGGAAGAAGCCAGCAGTGCCCTGGGCAAAGTGCGATGCTTGACGAGTGTGATGCTGCCACCCTGCCCTGGCCATGCATTACAGGTCTTCCTCTCCAAATGCCACCAGCTTGCTTCAGTTACTGCAGCTGACCTCACCTCTGCAGCGGGCACCGAAGCTTACATTCCAACTCAGTCGGTGTATGTTTGAGTTCGAGTTAGAAGCATTCGAGTAGGAGTTGTTGAGAAGTTAAAAAGTGTCTAAATAAATGAGCTAAAGAAAGAATACTGTAATGAAAGATACAATTGAATTATATATATAAATGGGATAATTAATTTATTGTATTGCCTGTGAAATTGAAGAGATGGGATACCAGCTGCTAGCCATAAGATCCATCAATTCATAGTGTAGACACCTTGATCTCTTCTGAGGGTTGCCCATGTTGTGACTGGCCATGCTAGAAGTCACACATGGATTGTTGTTATTGAAGTTCCTCAAGCTGTCTGGCCGAGCATCCCCGGGCGAGTTTGGTTGTGTGCGTTGCAGTCTTCAATAATGTGTTTAATAGAATGGGGTGCTGTGTTGCATCCTGGACAGGCATCCGCAGTGGCTCCATCCAGCCTCTTCTGATATGTCAGAAGGGCCGGGTGGTGGCCACACCGCAGCCTGGCCAGGTGGACTCTGTCCTCACGGGGAAGGGAGGATTCGGATGGGTGGATGTCAGGAGGTCGTGCATGCAACTAAGTGTTGTTTTTGAGTATATGGATGGACTGATGAGTGATTTGAGTATGGATATGATTCTGGAGATTGGTTTGGGGTGGGCAGGGTGTAAGAGATAATAGTATTTGTGTATGGTATCATGTACTGGGTGTTGTTTTGATGTTCCTTGGCATGTGTGGGTGTTGTGCCATGTAGTGTAGTGGATGGTGTGGGTTTGTGGAGGCTGCAGCAATTGTTTGTGTGCCTCTCATGTCAAGATGATCCTTGATTTTGAGGACTTTGGTTTCATAGTGTAGGTGGTCTGTAGGTGTGGTAGCTGTGCAGCCTGTGATTATCTTTAGGGCTCTGTTCTTTATGGTTTGAAGGGTGTTATGATGAGTCTCAGCAAGGTTTGAGGCCCAGGCAGGGCATGCATAATCCATCACTGATCGAATATATTGTTTGTATACTGTGATTGTGGTTTCTTTGTTGTGTCCGAATGTTGTGCTGGCAAGTGATCTGAGGGCTTTAAGTCTTTGCATGCATTTGTTTTTGATGGCCGTAATATGTTGTTTGAATGACATAGATGTGTTGTATGTTATGCCAAGTATTTTGGGTGTGTGTGTGTGTGGTATAGGTGTGTTGTTTATGGTGAGGTGTGGTGTGTAGCGGTGTTCTGCGTTCCAGTTGGTGAGAAGGGTGACAGTTGACTTGGGTGCTATTTTAAGTCTGTTTGTGGTGAACCAGGCATTAAGTGTGTTGAGGTAGGGTTGGAGGATGAGAGTGGCTGTGTTTGTGTTTCTGTGTGTACATGTATGTTATGTCGTCTACGTAGGAGGCTATGTGTATTTGTGTTGCCTGGGGTTTTGGTAGGTCATGCATGTATAGGTTGAAAAGGGTGGGTGAGAGTACAGAGCCTTAGGGGACACCATTGGTGAAACTTTTAATGTTAGATGACTGACCAGCAAATGTAACATGGGCTACTCTTCCTCCCAAGAAGCTGGCCAGCCATCTTTTGGTGTTATTATGCATGTTTTGTGTTGTATATTTTGTTTGTGAGGTTGTGGCGGGGGTTGGCATCAAATGCTTTACTAATGTCCAATGTAACTAAGAGTGTTCTGTGTGGGGGTCTATCTGAGTTGATGCCATAAAAAAAAAATGTGCGAGGTCTGTAAGAAGGGTGTTTGTTGAGTGTAGCGGTCTGAAGCCATGTTGTGAAGATGCAAGGGGGATGTGTGGTGTGATTAGTTTAATGATGAGGCGCTCAGTGATTTTGGAGGGGGTACAAAGGAGGGTGATGGGACGGTGTGATGAGGGTAGTGTGGGATCTTTGTTGGGTTTGGGGATGGTGATGATGTTTCCGTGTTTCCAGATGTTGGAATTGTTGTTGTTATTATTATTATTATTATTATTTTTATTTTTATTTTATTTTATTTTTTTTTGGTGTAGTAGTTTTTGGTCAACCACAAAAGAACTCATGTACTCGCTCTCAAGAGGGGTGATTATAGAATTATGATAATATGTGATGTACAGGGTGGTCTGAAAGTCTTGTCACCCCCTACCAAATGTTTGAACATCATAGCTGTGAAAAATAAATTTGTTTGTATATATTGATACTGGGCTGACATACAGGGTGATCAAGAGGAAATGATAAGATGACAATGGGAGGTACAGTCTCAGCCTGGAGTAAGTATCCACCCACTTCCAGCCAACCCCGATATGTGGCACCATCCACGGTAGCGATGGTGCCACATGTCTGGGTTGGCTGGAAGTGGGTGGATACTTACTCCAGGTACTCCAGGCCAAGACTGTACAAAAGGCTCCAATATATACAGTGTGTGTGTGTGTGTGTGTGTGTTAAGGGGTGACAAGACTCTCGGACTACCCTGTAGTCATTCAACAAACTTTCGTTTACCAGTATTTTGCTTCTAGATTTGATCCAGCATATCTGATGGAGAATCCTGATCTGGAAGCACTCCACCTTGGATCTGTGAAAGGCTTCTCATTTACCACAAACTTCAACTTTATTAAGCTGCGGCACCTGAGAACTCTGGTGAGTTGATGTAGTTTTCAGACTGTAACAGAGTGAACAAGTAATTGTTTGTGATAAAATCTTAAAAAGGTTTGGTATTCAGTTCTGTCAGAGACTTGGAGCACTTGAAATGAAAGAATATGAAATATTGGACATTATTGAACTTTTATGCAATTTATGAATATTGCTTTGCAGGTAATACGAGGATTGGTGGGAGCATCATGGCCTTACATGGGAAATGACCTCACCTCTCTTCATGTAGCACCTGTTAAGATGTTCTCTCCATATACTTGGGCCAACATAGGTAGCATGACAAGTAAGTATAAAATTTAAACTAGGATGAAGGATGAGAAAATAATCTTAATTTGATGAGAAACTTGATGATGTTGGTTAGACAAGTGGGTAAGTATGCTGGAAAGAGGAAGGGAAGTGGAAGAGAAATGCAAAACACCTGATATGGCATGGAGCAGTGCATAGGTGATACTGGTATTTAATAGTTCATGTTTAATATTTTCTACAGAGTTGGAAGTTCTGTGGCTGGAAAATGGTGGTTCTCTTAACGATCTAAATATCTGTGATGCCCTGAGCCATCTCTCCAACCTACAACGTTTATGCCTCTTCAACTTCACCATTGGACCAAAGATGGGAAATGCACTAAAAAAGCTTCCTCTCCTGAAGAAGTTGGTTGCCTTTCCAACACCAGCAAAGGAGGTTGGTATTTACTGCCGCAGGTAAAATAAATCCTTAATAGGTCATATTTTAACAGGAAGGAGTCTGGTAAGTCATACTAAGGCATCCATCAATTCAAAATACAGTGAATGAAATGAGTTGAATTATTTTTTCTTGTTTAACTATATTGCTTTCTATAGTACATGCTACTATTTATAATATGCTATAGTTGTTGTTGTTGTTGAAGTTCCTCAAGTTGTCTGGCCGAGCAGCCCCGAGCTCCTGAGGAAGGTCATGGCCTGAACCGGGCTTTCCCACAGTGCCCTCAGAGAGTGTATGTTGTGTTGTTGGCGAGTGTGGTTGTGTGCATTGCAGTCTTCAATAATGTGTTTAATAGAATGGGGTGCTGTGTTGCATCCCGGACAGGCATCCGCAATGGCTCCATCCAGCCTCTTCTGATATGTCAGAAGGGCTGGGTTGTGGCCACACCGCAGCCTGGCCAGGTGGACTCTGTCCTCACGGGGAAGGGAGGATTCGGATGGGTGGATGTCAGGAGGTCGTGCATGCAGCTGAGTGTTGTTTTTGAGTGTTTGGATGGATTGATGGGTGATTTGAGTATGGATGTGTTTCTGGAGATTGGTTTGGGGTGGGCAGGGTGTAAGAGATGATAGTATTTGTGTATGGTATCGTGTACTGGGTATTGTTTTGATGTTCCTTGGCATGTGTGGGTGTTGTGCCATGTAGTGTAGTGGATGGTGTGGGTTTGTGGAGGCTGCAGCAATTGTTTCCTTTACAGTCTGCTCTCTCACTTTGTCTCTTTAAGTCAGCTGTAAATGTTTAGTATAATTTTACTTGTACAAATATGTTAAAGGATTTTTATGAATGATTTGCTATTTGTTACTAACTACAAAGAGTTATTCACTACATTTGGCATTGACACCTTGGCTGCGTTGCCAGTGCTGGTCAAGGTCGTACAGTGACAACCATGGATTGATTGACTGATATTAGGCATAGCAACAGTGAGGTCATATAGTGCCAGAAAAAGGTGATAGAGAGGTGAGACAGCAAGCAGGAAGGAAATAGAAAGAAAAGAGGGATAGTTGAAGAACTAAAAGCTAGTGGCTGGGGCCGAAGGGGTGCCAAAACCCTTAAAGTATTGTCCACATCACTAATGCAGGCAATACATCCCTACAGGGTGACAACCATGGAGGTATTTGATACCACCATGGTGATAAGTGATTCATTGCCACCCACATCCTGGGTCAGGAAAGAGGCTGGCTGTGTGGTGTGAAAATAAAGTCTATCTATCTATCTATATCTCTGACGCCTCATTCCCTCAGGGAACTCTCCCCAAGGGGGTGGCCACGGCAGAAGTGACTCCAGTTCTCCCTGTTCCAACACTCCCTCCTTACTCAGTCAAGCCCTTCTCTGCCCCTCACGTTTCTCTCCCTTAAATAAAGTCACAATGTAATAATAATAAGAATAAGAATATATCACATTAAGAAGATACAGAATCTGTGCATTACCCTGCACCATATCCCCTCAAGCAGAGAGAGAGAAGGGGAGGGGAGGTAGCCGAGTGGTTAGTGTTCTGGACTCGTAACCTATAGGTTGGGAGATCAATTCCTCTCAGGTGAGGGTCTGAGAATATTTATTCTTCCGATATGAGTTTCAGGCACTAACTATAAGACCACCGAACGTCTTAAAACACCCTCACTGGTACCGTAACAGCTGCAGTATTTGGGAATTACCCTCACTTCCCTCCCTCTGTGGCTGAGTACCAGTTTGGAAGTCATGACGTGAGTGTGTGTGAGTGGCATTTGACCTGGGCCATGGTAACGGGCTTGATGAAACCTGTGTCCAGTGTTGGAACATATATATATATATATATATAAAAAAAGTGTTGGGGCGGTACTTGAGGTTCATGGTGTGTTTAGTTGGAGAGGTGGCAACTGGTATTAACAGACAAACGTCGTACTCGCCAGTTTAGATTTGCCAGATTATAGCTGTGTATATCTGTTGTCATGTATGCTTTCTTTTCTCACAGGATGATGCCAGTTTGAGTGAGGAGAATGGACACATGATGACAATGGTGGGGATGTTGCGACAATTGGAGGAGTTGGTGTGGATGGTACGCCCTAAAGCATTGTGCACCAGAAAGGGGATCAGCTATATCCGCATATCCCCTAAAAATGTTAAGGTGAGACACTTATTGTTGTGCATTTAGTTGTACAATCAGTACATATTCCATGCAGTATGGTCAAAGGGCAGGTACTTTTGACGCTTACACCTTTCTTTAGCTCTCGTGAACATTCCTCTTATTTTTCGTACTCTTGCCTTATACAAGTAACTCAAATTTTATTTGTTGTTATTTCCTTTTCATTAAACCTAATGTCTAATATCCAAATAAATCTGTATTTTATACATTTAGTTCACATTGCCAATCATTATTCATGGAGTGGCTACTGGCTACCAGATATCTCTTGATTCACTCAGTCCTTCTCCCTTCACAAGCAACAACACACACAGCTTTCATATATTACTGGGATTAGTGGCGTTTCAAAAGGTTAGGGAGATAGTTACGTATATTGTCAGTTGATGCACTATCGATGTTTTATTCTTTATAATTTTTGTTCTCTGGTACTAAGTCTTTATCTCTGCTTCAGTTATATTGAATATATTTGATAGTTAGTCAAGGGTTTTCTCATAGTGAAAAATATAGAGAGAGACTATAAGTTTTGATGCTTTTTTATCTTTTCAGAAATTATCTATACATCCAGTCGGTTTGCCTATTGCGCGTGTTCTCAAAGCGTGATTCACATTATGCACGGCGAACCCCAAATCAGCACCTTTTATTATCTTATGCGCAATGGTTCCACAAAGCGTGTTTTTGTGGCCAAGAGTAGCCCAAATCTGCAGCCAGTTCGCTGAAGAGCATCTAAATCCGGTTTCCGTGTGACACTAGGCACTCCCTCAAACCCACGCTACAAGCTTACAACCAGCTGCTCCCCTTAGACACTCTCACAGACACCACACAATACACATTACGCTTCACACACAAGCACCCTGACACACACACACGTACACTTCTCCACATACACATACTCTGTCACTCTTTAAATTTACTGTATCACCTTAATGACCATTACGTAGTCGATAGGCGTTAAGTCCAAATAACAAACAAAACAAATGCTCCCCCTAGCCAGCTTCTCCCTCTCACTCAACCAAGTCTCCTACTCCCTCACGTTCTGTGTACCCACCTCTCTATTGTCAACGACATGTTGTCCCCAACCCTACACCTTACCAACCAACACCTATCTTCACCAGGTCGAGTGTAAGAAGAAATTCCTGACACTCGCTCTGAAGCTTCAGGTGATTAACTAAGGACCGCAAATATTTATTGAGAGCTATCCCCCCCTCCCCCCCACAACAGCTGCAAAACAGGGCCATTTTTTTTCAGTAGGGTAGGGTTGGGGTGGGAGACACTGTCACAGACACCACACAATACACATTTACACTTCACACACACACACGTACACTTCTACACATACACACACTCTGTCACTCTATACATATATTGCTTTAATGACCATTACGTAAACGATAGGCATTAAGTACAAACAACAAACATGTGTTTCTGCTCTTGACGGGCTAACAGCTAGTTTGTGCCAATAACCCAGCAACCATTTTAATGGAGCAATATCTTGCTATCTTCATTATGCATTCAGTTGTGGTCACCCTTGACTTTGAAGGGTTTATGGACGAAGTGAATGAGATCAACATTGAATGCAGTGCTAGTGGGAGTGGTGGTGGAGAGGCGGGTGAGGGTAGTAGTGGTGTGGTGGCGACTGGTGGGTAAGAGTAGTGGTGCGACCTTGGGAGATGCAGAGGGGACCCCGTTATACTGTCACAGCCACCTTGGAACCCCATCTCACACTTCTAGTGTGCTTTTTTACTGTTATTTCTTTGGTAACAACTTATATTCATTGCTACTGTGACTCGTAATCAAATCACACTTACCAAATATTGTACTGTCCCCTGCATATTGGCGTATAAGATCTCTGTAAACTGTCGGTGTGAGGCAGGGGCCGCCCATAAGTAATTTTCCCCATATAAACATGTACTGTATTGATACTATGAGAGATCTCTTTAAGTGAGCCCCTCTGTCGCCCAAATAGGCACGCAATAGGCGAACCTACTGTAGTTGCTTACTTTCATTAATGTTTTGTGTTTCATGCACATGTTTATACATATAATTAACTAAATTTTCATATTTTTCAGACATTTTCTGGTTTGTTTAGTACTTCTATAAGTGAGGACAACTTGTGGAAGTTGGAAGATCTTCAGAATATACTGAGTCTGTCTTTGCCTCAGGTCAGAGTGCGGATTGTAAAGATGGACAGCAGTTGTTCTTCACTTTTGTCAGCTCTGGAAACTATATACTAGATAATCATACACAGTACCACCATTATAAAACACACGTGAATGATTAGGGAAAGTTTGTTTATGTTCCACCAGAGAGAATAGGGTATTTGCTTTGCTGATATTGTAGCATTCATTTAGTTTTCATTTTGTGCATAAACAAAGGTTCACCAACACAGTTTTCATTATTTGTCAGTTTTATTAAGTAAATTATTTTACATGTTATTTACTGTATTTCTAAATTTTTTTCTCGGGTGTGTAAAAACAGAAAACCACTGCATGCATTCTAGGAGACTATCAGAGTATGACCAAAGTTATTTTAAGCCCAGCAGTTGTGTATGTATAGCTACTTTAGTGTATCTGAGAGCAACAAGTTCATTAACTTGAAAATATACAAGCTTCCATGTGTTTTTATATAGTTACACAAAGTTGCATGTTCACCGTACTCTTCATCAATTTACAGTAGACTTCGTATTTTTTTAATAATTTAAGTTGCAACACACCATAAACACCTGATGTGACCAGAATGACTCTGGTACTGTAATTGGAATAGATGATGATGATGATGCTCACTTTTGTTTGATGTTAATCACTCCACTTATTATGTTATTTCATATAATACTGATAGATATATACAGTATAGCTTTCCAGTAACACCATACTTTGTACTGTATAAATTATGAGCATTTGGATTAGTTTGCCCATTCTTTACATATTCAGTCAATGGATGGGATTTGTTTACATATTTTGGCAGGGAAAGAGAAGAGGAGCTGTAGGGGATCATACTGATGTGAGGAGCCTACATATATTAACAAGTAAATCAAGTACTGTACTGTATAGACATTTGGTTATATTCTTTCACTGAGTTCTTGGAGCAGTTTCATCATTGAATGTGGTTTTTGGAATTGGAATCCTACCAGGGAGCATCGTTAGATAGTTCACTCATGTTGACTGCCCTGGCAATTATAATAAGATTGGGAAGAAACATGAAAATGGATGAACAGTAGCTGCCTGCACTTAACGGATTAATTACTTGAGTGTGACAATTTTTTTTTTTTAAGTGATGGTAAATGAGAAAAAAAAAATTCTCTGGAGGAGCTTCAATGAACTTTTAAGTGTGTACAGTGGCGGACTAATGTTCTGTCCCACAGCCAGCCACAATGTGCCAGCCTTGTGACCCACTTCAGGCTCGGACAACGAAGCACCTGATGAAGGCTTCGGTTGTAATCAACAGATGGATATCAGAATGATTGGGGAATTCGAAATTTAATCTGGTGCTTTGTTATCTGAGCCTGAATTGGTTCAGAAGGCTGGCACCCTGTGGCTGGCTGTGGGACAGAACATTAGTCCGGCACTGTACAACCATATCATGTACTGTAGTTATAATTACCCTCATTTTTATGCTTTGCTAAATCTTTCATTTTATTTAACATGGAGAGAAGCATTTATTGAACGTTTCACTTTTAGATGGCAGAACGGAGTGGAAGAGTATGTGAAGGAGAGAAACGTGAGGGGCAGGGGGGGGGGCGGCTTGACCAAGTGAGGAGGGAGTGTTGGAACAGGGAGAACTGGAGGCACTTCTGCCGTGGCCATCCCCTTGGGGGGAGTTCCCGGAGGGAACAAGGCGCCAGAGCTATAGATAGAATGACTTTAGATAGATAGATTCACTGTTTCTTCCTGGTAAAAAGGATACTGAAGAGGCAAGAATGAAACATTTTCAGAGAGGTTTTTCCTCAGAAGGTGACAGACCCCAGTCACTCTCTTTCATATTTCAACTATCCTTCCTTTGCTTCTCTTTTTTTTTTTTGTGCTTACTTTCCCACATCTCCATCAGCTACTCCATTGTCCTATAGGGACTTTTAGGTCTAAGGCAGTCTTTCAACCTCCTATTAAGGAAAATATTATATACCACACTGAAGAGTTAGACAATTCAAAATTATCAGGCACAATATTAATTAAAAATTTATACAATTCTTATATATTTTTATGCATATATAACATTATTATATGGAGTTACAATATTTAAAATACAAAATTCAGGCAGTGTCATTCATGACATCGGGTCACATAACTTGATTATATTGTATCCACTCGTGTCCATAATTCATGTTGTATTAATAAAGGAATTAAAGTTGATAAAGGCATTCTAAACTGGGATTAGCTAATGTGTCAAAACATTCTTCCTGCAGTTCACTTCCAAAATAAATAAGGAGTTTGTATAATATTTTTTAACTATTTCTATACATGTGATACTATCACGCAATACCAGTGAACTGTATGAATGTGAATGAGAATGAGATGATCTGGTTCTACAATTACCTTTACTATTTCAGAACCTCCTATTTTCATCAATGCTTTTCTCTAATATACATTAGATATTAAAGAACCTTATGCCTGCATTAAGGTTGATTTTCTTTTTTCACAGATTTCTGTGCTTAAGTGATTTAATAAGAGGGAAGTGGTTGGGAGAGCACCACTATAATTTGGCTGGAACAAATAATACATTATACTGTGTAGTGTAGTATTATGGGGAAGGAAGGAATGAAAAGAGAGAGAAAGAAGACTGCTAGACCGGGAAGACCTTGTACCACAAAAGAGAGGCGGAAGAGCAAGCACGAAGTAAAGGAAGGACAGTGGAAGAGAAGAAAGGGTTATAGGGAGGGAGAGACATGAAAAGATAATGTTATCTGGAGACTCGTATGGTTAGGAATTCTCGAGAGTGTATGTTGTAAGAAATACTATAATTTGGTGAGTAAATGGGATAAAATAAAATATGTCTTGCATGAAATGGTTGTGAATCTGTGGAATGGAATGGAACTGCAGGAAGACATTATATGTATCTGTATAAAGTAACTTGCATGAAGAGCTACAGTATAAAAGAAAGGACAGTGGATTGCAGGAATTTAGATAAAATTGCTTAATCAGCCGAGAAAGTTTCTGTTGGAGGGAGAGCGTTATGAGGAAAATGGGTAAACGAAAATGAAGATTAGCTGCCATAATCTCATTTCACACTTGGAATTTTTTTAATTCCAAATTAAATTGTCTGGTAGAGTTGTGAGAGTAAGGAATATATGAACAGTATTACCTGAATTTCTGAAAGTTATGTAAAATAGCTGTACAGTACATTCTTCAAGTATTATTTTCAATATACCTGAAGTACAGTAATGGCTATCTCTTGGTGAATAACATAACCGTATGGATGACCTGGTACTTGATAAATTGAACAATATTATGGCAAGGTGTGGCATGAGAATTGGGCTATGTAACAGACTGAGTTAAAACAACAGGAATGTACAAGTTTCTCTGCACAGATATATGGAATAACAATAATACAGTATACAATAGTACAATATTTAAATGTCTGGTTTACAATGAGCAAGATCAACCAAGTTTGTAACTTAAGCTATTTGTTTTTTAATGAGGTTAAATTACAGGTTATGTATCACTCGTGCTCAGTTGATGCACATACATGGCATCTGTCCTATTGTGCTTCTGTATCTCAGTCCTTAGTTGCTTCTTATTTGCTTTTACTACAGTATGTAAAAGAAAAATTGATGTTCAGCAAGTGGGAACCAACCATTCAGCTGCTCAAATTATAGAATTTTGAGGCTGAATTGGGGAATGTTGAAGGGATGGAGAAGTACAATGTGACTTTGGACCCAGTTATTGTGAGTGAATATAAGGTATGAACCCAAGATCCAACATTTGCATCTTCATTATCATCGTCAGTAATTTTTTTAGAAGTAGTAGTATCAATGTTGGAACTGGGAGCCAAGTGTTGTACTGTTATATGTATCTGAACACTAATTTTCCATGCTACCACATCCTCAGCCAGCAAGGGTTTGAGTCCCATCTCATTCAATGGCATTTCTTCTTATATCAAAGTAGTCTTCCTTATAATGTTCATCATAGCCATCTTCATATCACTGTCATTATGATCACTGTTAGTTGTTGTTAGGCTATGCAGGAGAAGGACCTTTCCAAAATTTTCCACCAGTATTATTTCCCTGTGTGTTGGTCAGTCAGGCTACACCAGTCCTTCCCAGTGAATATTCCTATTTCAAATTTTCTTCAGATGTTTCCCTGTTAATGTTGATGCAAACCTAAACTTTGTATAAGATGAAATAATTTAGAACTGAATATGTTATGCAAAATATTTTGAATTTATATCACACAAAGACACTCTTATACATATAATAATAATAATAAGGATAAAGTTTCTAAGTACGCCTCCTAATGTAATTCAGTATTCGTAAACATAATACTTGTCTTACTGATCAAGATACTGTTGTCCCTTGGATCATTTCTGAATAATATGTTTGTCACAGATGCACCATAAAGCACACACATTTTACCTCTGAGTGACAACTGGAGGATAAACAAGGGATATCTAAATATTTAATAATGATACTGCATATCACAAAAAAATATGTATATATACAATTAACCTTACAGCAAAGAGGTACAAAGAATTATTACAACAAGTCAAAACAATAAGATAAAAATACAGTTGGAAAAATTATATGGTACGATACTTGTTAAGTATTAGATATATATTTTGGTTACAGTATAAGAACAATTGTTTGTTTGTTCATGAGATTCATTATTTAAAAATAAGGTTCTCTGTTGAATAAACATGAAAATAACGAGAGTAAATTCCTGAAGAATAAACACAATGGGCTTTGAACCCACACCAAGCTGAACATTGTAAAGCGGGTTTCACAGTGGCACATTTTCATTCATCTGATCAGTGGGCCATATGCAAGATTATATGTGGTGTTGTTGATGGCACAGTACTGGTGTGATGGCGAGGGAGTCATCGTACCATTACTATGCCATCATCAACACCACAAATGTTCTAGCATACGACACAGTGCAAGGTATTCCTCTATCCTTGTCCTAAATCTTGGAGGATAGGAAGACACTGCAGATCTCAACAGTGGAAATAAAACTCATTAATGAAGGCTGAAGTATGGAAGACAAATGAAAATGAGCCACTGTGGTACCTGCTTCAGCACTTTTGAAAGATGCCATTTATTATAAGCCTTGTCTTGGTTCAAATGTTGCAGTCCATTAATTTTGTATGCCAACTTTCAGCAAGCAAACACTTAAAATTTTAGACTTTATTATGACTTGTAGATAAGGACCGATTACTACATTGATTGGCATTTTAGTTTACAGTCACATTTCCATTATTGCGCATTTAGTTTGCCGTCACATCTAACTTATTGCAGATTCAAGGCTCCCATTAATATTATTTTTCTTTAATGGGGTAGGATTGTGAAAGCAAATGCACTAATTAACAAAGGTCTGACTGTATTTATCATTTAATTACTGTATACCAGTGCAGCTGAAAGAGGATGGGGATTCTTGGCACAGTTATAATGAACAAACATACATTTATGACAGTGGTGTTCACTCTTTAACAATTTTTCGCTGCAGTACCAAGCACTCGTACAGTTGCAGACAGTAGTTTCTTTGCCTCCCATCATTTGACCCCAAATAAACTGTCTCGGGTAAGCATCATGGCTCAAGTAGTACTGTACAAAGTAAACAATAATTCCATCACTTCAAAATCCCAGGAGTGGTAAAGAGCTAGTGTCCACTACTGTACATCTGAGTAATTATTCCTTTAACACTACGACAACTTTCAAGAAGCCTAATGGTGTAATCACAACAAATGGACGGAAACAGTTCTAGAAGACTGAGGTTTTTCTTCCCCCTAATTTCTTGGAGCTTAGCATATAGTTTTTTTGTTTTTTTTTGGAGACCATTGGTATTTATAAAAATGCTATGCTTGATGAGGACATGTTCGATGATGAGATTCAATGCGGGAGTATTATACCTGCACATCCTAATTGGGTGATATTTTTATGAATATCTCGAAGAAATCCCAAGACATTTGGCAGGTGATTAACTACTCGATTGAAGATACATACTGTACCTCTTGCACATTAATTTTCATATTATGCCTAATTGACATACATGTGCCATCTACTGTAAAAGGCTTCCTGCTTCAGTAATACAGTTCCCTGTTGTTTTATATTTGTGTAAACTGATGTATGGTGTTCAGTCGTTGCAATCCTTGGGAGCCATATATAAGTTGAAATCCTGGTTGATGAGCTTGTGAGAGTTAACTATCTATTGTATTGTGCAGTACATAGTTGTGGCTTACAGTTCTTGACTTGATGGTATGCTTTGGAATCATGAACACACTAGCTTTGAAAAATATCCCCTCTAACACCATCTATGAAGGACTTTTAACAATGAAAGTGCTTTGGTCTATAGTACAGAAAAACAATTCCTGTACTGTGTTGGTGTGCTTTACAATCTGCTGACTATGGACCAACAACGTGTATTGATATATTGTACAGTCAGAGTTTTGTTTTGCTTCTGTAGCTAGAGGACGGTTTCTTCAGTTCCCACTTATTTCCAATTGAGTGGTAGGTAGTATAGCAATAATTTTATTTGGAACTGCTGTACTGTGCTTAATTTTCAGCAGGCTACATCACTCCCTCCCCGCCACATAAACTCCTGATAGACCACCTCCTGTCCCTAACCTTTCCTATGTTGCTCATACTTAGGGCTCACAAACTTGTCTGGAAAATGACTCAATCTGAAGAAGCAAAACCAAAACATCGTCAATAAAGGCTCCTCCTGATACGGTGTTGTTCTCTAACCAGATAATAATCATCTACTTGTGCAGCATCGGAAAGGGGATTGCCAAATTTACTATAGTCTTATATATTGGGTATGTATCACAATAAGAGTGTACTGTACATTGGTGACCCTTTGCTAGCACTACTGTATGTATGCTATGGTCTGCTACGCTGCACAAGTCGATGAGACATGAGGATACCATGGATTCTAAAGGCTACATTATACTCCTCTCCTATCCATTCATTTTCTATGGAAAGTCTTCTCTGGCAAGTTGGTTTGATTCCATGTCTTGTTATTCTAAGATATATTGGCACATCCTGCTCTGGTCATCAAAGTCCCCTTAAAAATTATACTGTACTACATAAGAAAGACATTTCCAGTTGTTAATAATTACAACCTAATATCTGAACACATCCCTGTCTTGCTTTCTACAAAGAATAATGAACCTGTCTTCACTTGGATAGTTACCTGTAATTCATAACTTCACTTGTTGGTATTTTCAGCTTTACATATTAGCAGTCACCTTCACTTATGAGCATTCTCAGCTTCACTTATTGGCATTTACAGCTTCACCTACTGTTGGAAACTGAAAGTGAAGTATGAAGGCAGTATACTAATTCTGTATATTGCATTTTATGAATTTAGCTGTGTCCGCTAAAACTGTTTGTGGGTGTATCTACTATGAAAGTAACAAATCCTTCAAGTTTACCAGTTAGTTTGTCAGTGTAACCATATTCACTAAAACTAACAGTGAATCATTTCTGCAGCAACAGTTCTCCTACACATGGTATTCCAAGTTCTGCATTACTCGTCATGACCAGAGCGCTATCCAAAATACTGTAACTATTAACATAGATGCACAGCCTATTTTTGTTAAACTCTGCTGTGAATCATAGTAACAAGTATATGTACAAAATACCTTTAACAACACGTACAATGAAGACATTGTTACACACAAGGAAAAGTACTTTACATATAAATCATATCATATAGTTATTAAAATAGTAACATTTTTACAGTGTATATAATTAAAATAATTCACTGGATTTTTTCACCGATACATTAGTTGCATACAACACATGCACACTTTGACAGAGCACCAAAATTGAACACTCGAGTCTTTCTTCATAAACAGAGGCACAAGACAGACAAAGAAGAGTGGCACTGGACTGTCATGAGGCAGTAAAGTTGAGCTGACATAGCATATGATGCTAGTCAAAAGTCACACCACCACCCACAACAACAATAACAATAGCACTACACAGACGTTGACTGTGTGTGAATACGCACTTTCTTTTTAGCAACTGGGCTAGACTGTGTGAAGGCAAGGTTCTGTATTCCCATGGAGCCATCTGGAGCATCCTCTGGGGGTGGTGGCTTGGGCTTCCTCAATGAAGACCTGAGGGGAGTTCTGTTTGGATCAAAGGCTAATTTTCCATTGGTCCTTACTCCGGCATGGCCATTGCTCCCATTGGCTGTGATCATGTACGGCTGCCCGCTAAGTTGGGTCATAGCCACCCCGTTGGGGTTGCGATGCGTTCTTCCTCTCTGGCTGCCACTGCGTCCTCGGCTGATGCTCCCGCTGCCTCCTTTGTTGCCATTTCCAGTCTGGGCGTGACCGTTCCTGCTTTCCCTGAAGTTTGGGTTAGAGATGGTGGTGGCTGCCGTGCCTTCGGGATCACGATTATATACTGTAGGATCCCCACCCAGTTTGCGGGACCATCCGAACTCTATTCCAGCCCCAATGCCGGCCACCACACTCAGTATCATGGCCACCACCTGAAATGTAGTAGGCCCAGAGTTATATATATATATATGCTATATTTTCAGGGCACAATTAAAGCCATCATTCAAAATAGTTACAAGGAAAAAGTCTAATATCAAGTGCTAATTTCAAAAGGATTGATACATTTTTGCAAATATACTCCAGTTACATAATTATTATTATATAGTATTCATTCAGGAAGAAAACGCGATAAAAATTGCAAGTTCGTTTTACATAACAGTAGGCTTACCTGGAGTACGAAGGCCCAGCTGAGTGTGACATATAGGCCAGACTGTTGCCCTACGCGAAAGATGAACACCTCCAACACAAAGAACAGGATGCTTGCAAACCCACAAAACACTGTTAGGGGAAGATTGATACAGTCATCATACAGTGTTCAGGTCTCGGTAACAGAGTTCAACCTAGAGCACAATGCTGTACGAATATATTATGTAAACTGGAGACTCTTGACTTTGCCACCCTTGTAAATTGTTAACAGGAAACTATTGAAATAATTCTTCGGCCCTTTTAACTAGTTTATTGAGTTGATATCTAAAAGAAATTTGCTTGAATTCATTTAGTGTGTTACTTCCACTGTACATTAAATCAAAGAGTAGAGTAATTTTAAGCTTGCTGTTTACTACATGCAAGATCAGCAATATACAGTATAATTTTTTAATGTGCTTTAATGCACCTTTGTAAAAGTTATCAGTGTACTAATGGAGAGAGTAGCCTACAGTACTATAATATGTGGCACATTTTGTCATTTTCTGCTGGTAGGGTATATATAATGTGAATTCTGTATCAAGGCTCCATACCAATTAAGACTTACCTGATGCAGCGATGCAAACCATCTTGGTTAATGTTGCATGACGAAATTTGAAGAGTGTTTTCATTGAGGTGACATGCATGATTAACAGCAGAGGACACATGAAGGTGGCCAGAGCCAGCAGGGCTGCACACATTGCTGACCCCATCCCTGCCACCACTGATGCCCCTGAAAAATGGAGTCAGAATTATTACTTTGGTGGCACAGAAGCTATGGTTGTCTATAACCAGGTATTCAACAATATTAAAAGGTTAGTGTGTTTACTATGTAAAATTGTACTGAATACAGTATTAACATGATTTTTCAGCTGTTAAATAATCAGTAAAAACATATACCAGTTAAATATGAGTGCATTTAAACAAAACTGTAGAGAAATTTCTTCAGACTCTGCTGGTGTTAGAATTTTTCAGAATATTATCATCTTTAGTTGGTTAGAGTACAACAACACAAGACAACACTGTTACTCAAATAAGGAAACACCCAGGAAACAACTCCCACTCCAGTCCCAGGCATAAATGTGTGTGTGTGTGTGTGTGTGTTTAGTTCCCAGGGAGTGTCATGAGTCGTGCTGGTTAAACTTACATGTTGATGTGAAGTGATGTGTAGTGCTGCAATGTTGATACCCATATTGACCCGTCTGACACACACGCCAGGGTCCAAAGTGCCCAGTTATGGCTCCTGAAACACAAAAATTAAAAGGCATTAGTTACTACACATAATTAGGGTGAGTAGCGCCAGCCTGTGTAATACCATGTACAGTCGGCAAAAAAAGTTTCGTTACCACCCCTACATTAATTTTAACATCGGTAAGCGCGGTAGGATTGGTACCACAGTAACCACACCGACTGGGAAGCTGTGCCTCGTGTCATCCGAGACATCCAGGACGGCTATCGTCTTTGCCCAGCCTGGCTCATAATATGCGGGCCGCAGCAGTGACAACTTTTTTATATAAAAAGTTTAGCTGATTTTAAATTAAATTTTGAGTGTTCAAGAACTATTACTATTTAACTATTCATTATTAAACATAAGGAAATACGTTTGAGTATTTTAGAACAAGAATAACTGTTAAATACTCAGAAAAAATAGCACTGGCTGAAAGAATGTCAACGCCTGACTCGCCAGTCTGGCCTACCAACATTACATCACACTGTTAAAAGGATGGTTACAAAACTTTTTTTGCTGACTGTACAGTCACAAGCACTAATAAGTATCCAGGTGTGCTTCAAATACCTAGAGACAGCAAATAAATGTACAATAAGATCTCCATTGGAATTAGTTCGTTCCATGGTGAATTGAACTGTTCAAAGCTTCAACCAAAGCTGTACTATACAAGCTGCATGCCATGGAGGTATAATATAATATATATTATACCTCCATGCTGCATGCATGGCGCAATATGACCAGGCTGGCCTGGATGGAATTTGATAAGTATATTATTATAACTTCCTTTTCTGTGGCTCTTCTTATATATTACCGTACCATACACTATAAGTATAATCCTCTTCAAAAGTATACTATATTTTCTGTATCATGAACTACTGTATTATATAGCCTATATACTGTATACAACTTTCAACTTGTGTATGCCATTGTAGAGAACACACACTACCATGGACGGACACACATGCTGTCAATATACTGTTTTCACCGGAAATCAACAATTTGCCATGTGAACCTGCGCACTCGCTTTCTTCCACACACACACACACACACTAGCTCAAGTTGGCGTTACATCTCTTGTTATTCTATGCATACATGGCACGGAACCCTACTACATGCAATATCAAAGAATTAAAGCTTGCCATATAATTTACTACCGTATAATTATCTGTTATGGTATTTGGTAGAGTAGGTTTTATATTGTATGCGATTTTTATAGAGTAGTTGTAGTTGTATTATACTTTCCACTGTATGGTCGTGTATGTAGTGTCCGCTCAGAAAGCTTAGCTAGTACAAACAGTATTTATATCCCTTCTTCGGCTTCTTGTCCAAATTTCTGGTCCAACAGTCACAAAGGGGGAGGATTAATTTATGAGGGGGACTGCTGGAGCTCAATTGATATTCCTTCGTCCCAAAGAAGGAAAGAATAATTTAGCCTATACTGTTGTTGGGTTGAAGTTTTTTTCGTCGACTAGTTGGAGGATTCGTATAGATTTTCTTCCAAAGTAGGCCACAAAACAGACTTCCTATTTATGGGCGTTGTTTTGTGGCACATTTATATATTCTTGTAAGGAGGATTCAGTATATAGCCTTCAGTTGGTAGGCAGGGTTAATGTAATTTGCTCCACGGAAGTAATATTAATCATATTCACTTTTTGTTTCTTCATCTGCTGACAAAAACGTGTTGGAATTAAAATGTTCTTGTTTTCGTTTACTTCAAAGAGAGAGAGAGAGAGAGAGAGAGAGAGAGAGAGAGAGAGAGAGAGAGAGAGAGAGAGAGAGAGAGAGAGAGAGAGATTGATTGATATTAAGCGCCGCAACAGCGAGGTCATATAGCGCCAGAAGAAGGTGATAGAGAGGTGAGACAGCAAGCAGGAAGAAAATAGAAAGAAAAGAGGGACAGTTGAAGAACTAAAAGCTAGTGGCTGGGGCCGAAGGGGCGCCCAAACCCTTAAAGTATTGCCCACATCACTAATGCAGGCAATATCCCCCTACGGAGAGAGAGAGAGAGAGAGAGAGAGAGAGAGAGAGATTTTCTGTGTGTAATTGTTTTAAAAGTCTTGTTTACGCATTTAATTAAACCATTATGACCTCGTTCTTAACTGCAATCCTCTGTATTGCTGGAGCACCTTAAGATAATAATAATAATAATAATAATAATAATAAAAATAATAATAAATCTGGTGTAGGGAAGTGGCGTACCGTACCACCACCCACCATTCCTGTGATGATGTAGTCAGCCTCGTATCCCCTACGATACAGGGGTGGGGGGGGAGGGGTTTAGAAATGGGGACCCCACTCTATAACAATGACCCCCACTAATACAAGGTTCAATTAGACTTGGAGCTGCTGGACCCCTTCACTTTCGGGAGTCCTGTACTAACGCTAGAGCCTCCCAACACCTTGAAGAAAGGGAAATGGGGTATTGATGATGATGATAACAATAATAATAATAATACGGAAAAAAAAGAGAAAGCTTCGTTCAGTTTATGCTTCACTTGATGTGTGTGTGTGTGTGTGTGTGTGTGTGTGTGTGCTTGGCGTCAACAGTGTGGAGTGTTAAGTGGAAGGTGGAGGAAGTGAGATGAAATCCACTTGACAGCACTCTTCCACTTGAGTCTGTTGATGCATTTCTCTCTCTCTCTCTCTCTCTCTCTCTCTCTCTCTCTCTCTGGGTAATACTTTTATTAAGGGTTTGGGCACCCCTTTTGACCTGAGCCAATATATATCCTCCTTCACTTTTCCACTGTCCTTCCTTTCCTTCGTTTTTGATGTGTCCCTCCCCTCTGTTTTCCTTCTCTTTCGTGACATATACGTTCTTTCTGGCCAACCACTTACTGTCTCCTTTTATCCCATCTTCGTTCATTCTTGTAGCCTATAATTATACACAGTAGTTTGGGATAATTGACAGACCTCACCTTCGTTCACAACATTATATCAGTACCAGCAAGTTAAAGATGTAGCGTAGCACGTATTTACCTAATTGAGTACCTGCAGCAGTATCTCCCGGGCACTCCCCCAGTCTAAGCTCAGCGTCTAACATGTGTAATAGGCAGTGATGGATGGATATATGTACAACCAATGAGTCACCCCTAAGTAATGAATATAGGGTGATGTCATAAAGAGAGAGAGAGAGAGAGAGAGAGAGAGAGAGAGAGAGTGTGTGTGTGTGTGTGTGAATCAAGAGGTCACATATACATGGCTTATAATATGTACATAATTATATGCTCCTTCAAACGTAATGTGCCTAGGTATCTCAAATGTCACTGGATATGATTTTGTTTCTCTCACGTTATTGTTCTTGTTCTACAGGTTATGGTAATAAAGCAGGTTTCTTAATTGTCTTCAGTCCTCACCCTTTTCAACATAGGAAAGAAATTGCATACACAAGTGATTTAATTATTATTATAGGTCTGTTCACACACATACACACACACATGATACGAACTTCACACACACACACACACACACACACACACACATGATACGAACTTCACACACACACACACACACACACAGGAGTAGATCTGGCACGGGTATACAGACAGTGAGTAAGATATTGGTGAGGCGGAACAGACTGACTGACTGACTGACTTGCATGGGTGAATTAATTTTAAGGGAGGTATAGGGAGGGAGGGAGGTTGGCTTCATGGGTATACTGTATTGTATATGCTTATCAAGACAACTCGATCGATCCCTTTGTGTTGTCTTAATTGTTATTGTTGTTACTGTTATTGTTGTTCTGTTTCTTGTTATTGTTATTGTTGTTGTTATTGTTATGTTTCTTGTTGTTATTGTTGTTTGCTGTTATTGTTGTTGTTGTTGTTCTGTTTCTTGTTGTTGTTCTATTCATTGTTGTTGTTGTTGTTCTGTTTCTTGTTGTTGTTATATTCATTGTTGTTGTTGTTGTTGTTCTGTTTCTAGTTATTGCTGTTATTGTTGTTCTGTTTCTTGTTATTGTTGTTGTTGTTTCTTGTTTTACCTGATCTTTGTGTTGTGCGTTTGTTTGTTTAATCCATTATATTCTTCACGGTAATATAAAAATCTAAGATATACACGTTTTTCTTAATTGTTTACATCTTGTGATCATGTACGTGTTGCAAATAAGTACAGCCACAATCAAACAACCACCGACACTTTCCTTCCATCGTGCAAATAAATCAGTATCATATCAAACTATAATCTTATTAATTACAACACCTTACGTCAACTCAACCCCCTCGATTATTATTATTATGAGGTGCTGCAAAATCATACACGTGTAGTTTGTTCTTTATTACCAAGATATTTACTACAATGGAAGGAAAGTGTCGGTGGATATTTGATTGTGGCTGTACCTATAATTGTGCAAAAGTTTTAGTATCGTCAGTTTTGGATTGCATTACACACACAAGACAAAGACAAGATATTATAAAAGAGAAAAGTCATTGAAAAGAGACAATATGTTAAAGGATTTCGCAGATTAAAAAAAAAATGAAGTATGGTCTGTCTTCTGTCAATTAATCTGGAGAGGTCATTTGCTCTTCTGTTCTTCCAAGGCATATTATTCCTAAATCAAACCACATTATGAGATAATTTTGGGGAGTTAATTAAGGACCTTGTGATCGTGTATGAAACTTGGTGGCTTCTGATTCCTCTCGACTATGCCAGCTAGGAAACACGTACGCTCTTTCCCTATCGGCGGTGTTTCGTGGCAATTAATGTTTGAAGGGGACTCATTTACCTCCAATTTTCTGACTACAACACAGGCAGGGTCCTTAAATTAGAACCACGTATGACAAGAAAAACTGCCTATACAGTAACTGAGATGAATTAAGGAGCAAACATCAAAGAGGCATGTTTCTTCTTGGCACGTTAACTGAAGGGGAAAATATTATAGCCTACTCTTGGTACAAAACATCAGAGCGCCTTGATTCCTCCGTAGTGTGCCGGGAAACAAACAGCTAGGACCATGTGAATGAAAATAATGAGTGCAGGTGGTGGTGGTGGTGGTGGCCTGTTGCACGGAATAGCTTGGAGGAATCGTTTGCTTCACATTTTGGTCCCAACACCGTATGTATGTGTACGTACGTAGCCTACTTACTATCCCCCTCATAAATGTCAACTTACCACATCTGTCAACGATTAGGCTACACTATACTATCTAGACTGTCTTGTCATTTGAAGCGTTCCCAGACACAAACAACATCATCTGTCTGAGAATAATTTTGATCTAAAGAAAAATTATTTGGTAATTTTGATCTAAAGAAAAATTATTGGGTGGAGTTGATTTATGGGGCGTGACATTCATTATTACATGTACAGTCACGAACACTAATAGGTATACAGCTTTGGTTGAAGATTTGACCAGACCAATTCACCAACGAAGCAATTTCAATGGAGGTCTTATTGTGCATTTATTTATTGTCTCTAGGTATTCGAAGCACACCTGGATACTTATTAGTGCTCGTGACTGTACTGTACTTATATGAGACGAAATAAGCATTGGTTCACTTGTTCGTACAGTATGTCAGATTATTCGTAACTTCAACAAGACCTGCAGGATATTTATTACGACTCAACTCTACTTCAGCATATTATTATTATTATTATTAATAATATTATCTTGTCGTGTAAATAACAGGAATAATAATTAGTCCTTTATGGTATATACATTTGTAGTTACTCTGCTCTGAAGGCTATTATCAGCTTTATAAGAATAACAAGTAGAGCAATAACAAGTAGAACAATATATGGTATAATATATGGTAAAAAAAAAAAAAAACTTGGTGTCAAATAAAACTGAACCTGTACACTCGTGATACGTAACTTCCAGACCAGCAGAGACGAACGGCAGGCACCACACACACACACACACACACACACATACCCTGCATTCGAACTCAGCCTCTATAGGTGTACTGAGTGGGGAAATGAGCAATACCATGCGATTCCAAGCTTTCTGCTCCTCACACTCTGGTCAGAAATTATGTATCGCGAGTGTACATACCAAGTGAAGTGATTCAGGAGGAGTGGGATGAGGGGTTGATAGTGATTCATGTTGTGTCTCGGATCAGGACAGAATTATTGACCATCAGTGTATAGTAAAGTGACCATAACAACTTCCAAATGAGATGAATTATTATAGCGAGTCATTTGAGTGAAGCTTACTGACATTTTACCCACTGAATGAAAAATCGGACATTCTGAATACATGTTAGTCAAGTTTGAATCACCAGAGGATTAAACCATCGAAGCACAAAATGAAACGCGAGCTACTTGTATGTCTGTCTGTCTCTGTCTGTAGAGTGGCAAGGAAGAATTTTAAAAGACTGT
>JAWQEG010000851.1:0-10000 GCA_033782935.1 Petrolisthes cinctipes
ACCTAACTTCAAACCTAACCTAACCTAACCTAACCTCAAACCTAACCTAACCTAACCTCAAACCTAACCTAACCTAACCTCAAACCTAACCTAACCTAACCTAACCTCAAACCTAACCTAACCTAACCTAACCTCAAACCTAACCTAACCTAACCTAACCTCAAACCTAACCTAACCTAACCTAACCTCAAACCTAACCTAACCTAACCAAACCTCAAACCTAACCTAACCTAACCTAACCTTAAACCTAACCTAACCTAACCTCAAACCTAACCTAACCTAACCTCAAACCTAACCTAACCTAACCTAACCTCAAACCTAACCTAACCTAACCTAACCTCAAACCTAACCTAACCTCAAACCTAACCTAACCTAACCTCAAACCTAACCTAACCTAACCTCAAACCTAACCTAACCTAACCTAATCTCAAACCTAACCTAACCTAACCTAACCTCAAACCTAACCTAACCTAACCTAACCTAAAACCTAACCTAACCTAACCTAACCTCAAACCTAACCTAACCTAACCTAACCTCAAACCTAACCTAACCTAACCTAACCTCAAACCTAACCTAACCTAACCTAACGTCAAACCTAACCTAACCTAACCTCAAACCTAACCTAACCTAACCTAACCTCAAACCTAACCTAACCTAACCAAACCTCAAACCTAACCTAACCTAACCTAACCTCAAACCTAACCTAACCTAACCTAACCTCAAACCTAACCTAACCTAACCTAACCTCAAACCTAACCTAACCTCAAACCTAACCTCAAACCTAACCTAACCTCAAACCTAACCTAACCTAACCTAACCTCAAACCTAACCTAACCTAACCTAACTTCAAACCTAACCTAACCTAACCTAACCTCAAACCTAACCTAACCTAACCTCAAACCTAACCTAACCTAACCTCAAACCTAACCTAACCTAACCTAACCTCAAACCTAACCTAACCTAACCTAACCTCAAACCTAACCTAACCTAACCTAACCTCAAACCTAACCTAACCTAACCTCAAACCTAACCTAACCTAACCAAACCTCAAACCTAACCTAACCTAACCTAACCTTAAACCTAACCTAACCTAATTTCAAACCTAACCTAACCTAACCTAACCTCAAACCTAACCTAACCTAACCTAACATAACCTAACCTAACCTAACCTAACCTCACATAACCTCAAACCTAACCTCACATAACCTCAAACCTAACCTCACATAACCTCAAACCTAACCTCACATAACCTCAAACCTAACCTCACATAACCTCAAACCTAACCTCACATAACCTCAAACCTAACCTCACATAACCTCAAACCTAACCTCACATAACCTCAAACCTAACCTCACATAACCTCAAACCTAACCTCACATAACCTCAAACCTAACCTCACATAACCTTAAACCTAACCTCACATAACCTCAAACCTAACCTCACATAACCTCAAACCTAACCTCACATAACCTCAAACCTAACCTCACATAACCTCAAACCTAACCTCACATAACCTCAAACCTAACCTCACATAACTTTAAACCTAACCTCACATAACCTCAAACCTAACCTCACATAACCTCAAACCTAACCTCACATAACTTCAAACCTAACCTCACATAACCTCAAACCTAACCTCACATAACCTCAAACCTAACCTCACATAACCTCAAACCTAACCTCACATAACTTCAAACCTAACCTCACATAACCTCAAACCTAACCTCACATAACCTCAAACCTAACCTCACATAACCTCAAACCTAACCTCACATAACCTCAAACCTAACCTCACATAAACTCAAACCTAACCTCACATATCCTCAAACCTAACCTCACATAACCTCAAACCTAACCTCACATAACCTCAAACCTAACCTCACCTAACCTCAAACCTAACCTAACCCAACCTAACCTAACCTCAAACCTAACCTAACCTAACCTCAGACCAAACCTAACCTAACCTAACCTCACCTAACCACAAACCTAACCTAACCCAACCTAACCTAACCTCAAACCTAACCTAACCTAACCTAACCTCAAACCTAACCTAACCTAACTTCAAACCTAACCTAACCTAACCTAACCTCAAACCTAACCTAACCTAACCTCAAACCTAACCTAACCTAACCTCAAACCTAACCTAACCTAACCTAACCTCAAACCTAACCTAACCTAACCTAACCTCAAACCTAACCTAACCTAACCTAACCTCAAACCTAACCTAACCTAACCAAACCTCAAACCTAACCTAACCTAACCTAACCTCAAACCTAACCTAACCTAACCTCAAACCTAACCTAACCTAACCAAACCTCAAACCTAACCTAACCTAACCAAACCTCAAACCTAACCTAACCTAACCTAACCTTAAACCTAACCTAACCTAACCTCAAACCTAACCTAACCTAACCTAACCTCAAACCTAACCTAACCTAACCTAACCTCAAACCTAACCTAACCTAACCTAACCTCAAACATAACCTAACCTCAAACCTAACCTAACCTAACCTAACCTCAAACCTAACCTAACCTAACCTCAAACCTAACCTAACCTAACCTAATCTCAAACTTAACCTAACCTAACCTAACCTCAAACCTAACCTAACCTAACCTAACCTCAAACGTAACATAACCTAACTTAACCTCAAACCTAACCTAACCTAACCTAACCTCAAACCTAACCTAACCTAACCTAACCTCAAACCTAACCTAACCTAACCTAACGTCAAACCTAACCTAACCTAACCTCAAACCTAACCAAACCTAACCTAACCTCAAACCTAACCTAACCTAACCAAACCTCAAACCTAACCTAACCTAACCTAACCTCAAACCTAACCTAACCTAAGCTAACCTCAAACCTAACCTAACCTAACCTAACCTCAAACCTAACCTAACCTCAAACCTAACCTAACCTAACCTAACCTCAAACCTAACCTAACCTAACCTAACTTAAAACCTAACCTAACCTAACCTAACCTCAAACCTAACCTAACCTAACCTCAAACCTAACCTAACCTCAAACCTAACCTAACCTAACCTAACCTCAAACCTAACCTAACCTAACCTAACCTCAAACCTAACCTAACCCTAACCTAACCTCAAACCTAACCTAACCTAACCTCAAACCTAACCTAACCTAACCAAACCTCAAACCTAACCTAACCTAACCTAACCTTAAACCTAACCTAACCTAACCTCAAACCTAACCTAACCTAACCTAACCTCAAACCTAACCTAACCTAACCTAACCTCAAACCTAACCTAACCTAACCTAACCTCAAACCTAACCTAACCTAACCTAACCTCAAACCTAACCTAACCTAACCTAACCTCAAACCTAACCTAACCTCAAACCTAACCTAACCTAACCTAACCTCAAACCTAACCTAACCTAACCTCAAACCTAACCTAACCTAACCTAACCTCAAACCTAACCTAACCTAACCAAACCTCAAACCTAACCTAACCTAACCTCAAACCTAACCTAACCTAACCTCAAACCTAACCTAACCTAACCAAACCTCAAACCTAACCTAACCTAACCTAACCTTAAACCTAACCTAACCTAACCTCAAACCTAACCTAACCTAACCTAACCTCAAACCTAACCTAACCTAACCTAACATAACCTAACCTAACCTAACCTAACCTAACCTAACCTCACATAACCTCAAACCTAACCTCACATAACCTCAAACCTAACCTCACATAACCTCAAACCTAACCTCACATAACCTCAAACCTAACCTCACATAACCTCAAACCTAACCTCACATAACCTCAAACCTAACCTCACATAACCTCAAACCTAACCTCACATAACCTCAAACCTAACCTCACATAACCTCAAACCTAACCTCACATAACCTCAAACCTAACCTCACATAACCTTAAACCTAACCTCACATAACCTCAAACCTAACCTCACATAACCTCAAACCTAACCTCACATAACCTCAAACCTAACCTCACATAACCTCAAACCTAACCTCACATAACTTTAAACCTAACCTCACATAACCTCAAACCTAACCTCACATAACCTCAAACCTAACCTCACATAACTTCAAACCTAACCTCACATAACCTCAAACCTAACCTCACATAACCTCAAACCTAACCTCACATAACCTCAAACCTAACCTCACATAACTTCAAACCTAACCTCACATAACCTCAAACCTAACCTCACATAACCTCAAACCTAACCTCACATAACCTCAAACCTAACCTCACATACCCTCAAACCTAACCTCACATAAGCTCAAACCTAACCTCACATAAACTCAAACCTAACCTCACATATCCTCAAACCTAACCTCACATAACCTCAAACCTAACCTCACATAACCTCAAACCTAACCTCACCTAACCTCAAACCTAACCTAACCCAACCTAACCTAACCTCAAACCTAACCTAACCTAACCTCAGACCAAACCTAACCTAACCTAACCTCACCTAACCACAAACCTAACCTAACCCAACCTAACCTAACCTCAAACCTAACCTAACCTAACCTAACCTCAAACCTAACCTAACCTAACTTCAAACCTAACCTAACCTAACCTAACCTCAAACCTAACCTAACCTAACCTCAAACCTAACCTAACCTAACCTCAAACCTAACCTAACCTAACCTAACCTCAAACCTAACCTAACCTAACCTAACCTCAAACCTAACCTAACCTAACCTAACCTCAAACCTAACCTAACCTAACCTAACCTCAAACCTAACCTAACCTAACCAAACCTCAAACCTAACCTAACCTAACCTAACCTTAAACCTAACCTAACCTAACCTCAAACCTAACCTAACCTAACCTAACCTCAAACCTAACCTAACCTAACCTAACCTCAAACCTAACCTAACCTAACCTAACCTCAAACCTAACCTAACCTCAAACCTAACCTAACCTAACCTAACCTCAAACCTAACCTAACCTAACCTCAAACCTAACCTAACCTAACCTAATCTCAAACCTAACCTAACCTAACCTAACCTCAAACGTAACCTAACCTAACCTAACCTCAAACCTAACCTAACCTAACCTAACCTCAAACCTAACCTAACCTAACCTAACCTCAAACCTACCCTAACCTAACCTAACCTCAAACCTAACCTAACCTAACCTAACGTCAAACCTAACCTAACCTAACCTCAAACCTAACCTAACCTAACCTAACCTCAAACCTAACCTAACCTAACCAAACCTCAAACCTAACCTAACCTAACCTAACCTCAAACCTAACCTAACCTAACCTAACCTCAAACCTAACCTAAACTAACCTAACCTCAAACCTAACCTAACCTAACCTAACCTCAAACCTAACCTAACCTAACCTCAAACCTAACCTAACCTAACCTAACCTCAAACCTAACCTAACCTAACCTAACGTCAAACCTAACCTAACCTAACCTCAAACCAAACCTAACCTAACCTAACCTCAAACCTAACCTAACCTAACCTAACCTCAAACCTAACCTAACCTAACCTAACCTCAAACCTAACCTAACCTAACCTCAAACCTAACCTAACCTAACCAAACCTCAAACCTAACCTAACCTAACCTAACCTTAAACCTAACCTAACCTAACCTCAAACCTAACCTAACCTAACCTAACCTCAAACCTAACCTAACCTAACCTAACATAACCTAACCTAACCTAACCTAACCTAACCTAACCTCACATAACCTCAAACCTAACCTCACATAACCTCAAACCTAACCTCACATAACCTCAAACCTAACCTCACATAACCTCAAACCTAACCTCACATAACCTCAAACCTAACCTCACATAACCTCAAACCTAACCTCACATAACCTCAAACCTAACCTCACATAACCTCAAACCTAACCTCACATAACCTTAAACCTAACCTCACATAACCTCAAACCTAACCTCACATAACCTCAAACCTAACCTCACATAACCTCAAACCTAACCTCACATAACTTCAAACCTAACCTCACATAACCTCAAACCTAACCTCACATAACTTTAAACCTAACCTCACATAACCTCCAACCTAACCTCACATAACCTCAAACCTAACCTCACATAACTTCAAACCTAACCTCACATAACCTCAAACCTAACCTCACATAACCTCAAACCTAACCTCACATAACCTCAAACCTAACCTCACATAACTTCAAACCTAACCTCACATAACCTCAAACCTAACCTCACATAACCTCAAACCTAACCTCACATAACCTCAAACCTAACCTCACATAACCTCAAACCTAACCTCACATAACCTCAAACCTAACCTCACATAAACTCAAACCTAACCTCACATATCCTCAAACCTAACCTCACATAACCTCAAACCTAACCTCACATAACCTCAAACCTAACCTCACCTAACCTCAAACCTAACCTAACCCAACCTAACCTAACCTCAAACCTAACCTAACCTAACCTCAGACCAAACCTAACCTAACCTAACCTCACCTAACCACAAACCTAACCTAACCCAACCTAACCTAACCTCAAACCTAACCTAACCTAACCTAACCTCAAACCTAACCTAACCTAACCTCAAACCTAACCTAACCTAACCAAACCTCAAACCTAACCTAACCTAACCTAACCTTAAACCTAACCTAACCTAACCTCAAACCTAACCTAACCTAACCTAACCTCAAACCTAACCTAACCTAACCTAACCTCAAACCTAACCTAACCTAACCTAACCTCAAACCTAACCTAACCTAACCTAACCTCAAACCTAACCTAACCTCAAACCTAACCTAACCTAACCTAACCTCAAACCTAACCTAACCTCAAACCTAACCTAACCTAACCTAATCTCAAACCTAACCTAACCTAACCTAACCTCAAACCTAACCTAACCTAACCTAACCTCAAACCTAACCTAACCTCAAACCTAACCTAACCTAACCTAACCACAAACCTAACCTAACCTAACCTAACTTCAAACCTAACCTAACCTAACCTAACCTCAAACCTAACCTAACCTAACCTCAAACCTAACCTAACCTAACCTCAAACCTAACCTAACCTAACCTAACCTCAAACCTAACCTAACCTAACCTAACCTCAAACCTAACCTAACCCTAACCTAACCTCAAACCTAACCTAACCTAACCTCAAACCTAACCTAACCTAACCAAACCTCAAACCTAACCTAACCTAACCTAACCTTAAACCTAACCTAACCTAACCTCAAACCTAACCTAACCTAACCTAACCTCAAACCTAACCTAACCTAACCTAACCTCAAACCTAACCTAACCTAACCTAACCTCAAACCTAACCTAACCTAACCTCAAACCTAACCTAACCTCAAACCTAACCTAACCTCACATAACCTCAAACCTAACCTCACATAACCTCAAACCTAACCTCACATAACTTTAAACCTAACCTCACATAACCTCAAACCTAACCTCACATAACCTCAAACCTAACCTCACATAACTTCAAACCTAACCTCACATAACCTCAAACCTAACCTCACATAACCTCAAACCTAACCTCACATAACCTCAAACCTAACCTCACATAACTTCAAACCTAACCTCACATAACCTCAAACCTAACCTCACATAACCTCAAACCTAACCTCACATAACCTCAAACCTAACCTCACATACCCTCAAACCTAACCTCACATAAGCTCAAACCTAACCTCACATAAACTCAAACCTAACCTCACATATCCTCAAACCTAACCTCACATAACCTCAAACCTAACCTCACATAACCTCAAACCTAACCTCACCTAACCTCAAACCTAACCTAACCCAACCTAACCTAACCTCAAACCTAACCTAACCTAACCTCAGACCAAACCTAACCTAACCTAACCTCACCTAACCACAAACCTAACCTAACCCAACCTAACCTAACCTCAAACCTAACCTAACCTAACCTAACCTCAAACCTAACCTAACCTAACTTCAAACCTAACCTAACCTAACCTAACCTCAAACCTAACCTAACCTAACCTCAAACCTAACCTAACCTAACCTCAAACCTAACCTAACCTAACCTAACCTCATACCTAACCTAACCTAACCTAACCTCAAACCTAACCTAACCTAACCTAACCTCAAACCTAACCTAACCTAACCTAACCTCAAACCTAACCTAACCTAACCAAACCTCAAACCTAACCTAACCTAACCTAACCTTAAACCTAACCTAACCTAACCTCAAACCTAACCTAACCTAACCTAACCTCAAACCTAACCTAACCTAACCTCAAACCTAACCTAACCTAACCTAACCTCAAACCTAACCTAACCTCAAACCTAACCTAACCTAACCTAACCTCAAACCTAACCTAACCTAACCTCAAACCTAACCTAACCTAACCTAATCTCAAACCTAACCTAACCTAACCTAACCTCAAACGTAACCTAACCTAACCTAACCTCAAACCTAACCTAACCTAACCTAACCTCAAACCTAACCTAACCTAACCTAACCTCAAACCTACCCTAACCTAACCTAACCTCAAACCTAAACTAACCTAACCTAACGTCAAACCTAACCTAACCTAACCTCAAACCTAACCTAACCTAACCTAACCTCAAACCTAACCTAACCTAACCAAACCTCAAACCTAACCTAACCTAACCTAACCTCAAACCTAACCTAACCTAACCTAACCTCAAACCTAACCTAACCTAACCTAACCTCAAACCTAACCTAACCTAACCTAACCTCAAACCTAACCTAACCTAACCTCAAACCTAACCTAACCTAACCTAACCTCAAACCTAACCTAACCTAACCTAACGTCAAACCTAACCTAACCTAACCTCAAACCAAACCTAACCTAACCTAACCTCAAACCTAACCTAACCTAACCTAACCTCAAACCTAACCTAACCTAACCTAACCTCAAACCTAACCTAACCTAACCTCAAACCTAACCTAACCTAACCAAACCTCAAACCTAACCTAACCTAACCTAACGTCAAACCTAACCTAACCTAACCTCAAACCAAACCTAACCTAACCTAACCTCAAACCTAACCTAACCTAACCTAACCTCAAACCTAACCTAACCTAACCTAACCTCAAACCTAACCTAACCTAACCTCAAACCTAACCTAACCTAACCAAACCTCAAACCTAACCTAACCTAACCTAACCTTAAACCTAACCTAACCTAACCTCAAACCTAACCTAACCTAACCTAACCTCAAACCTAACCTAACCTAACCTAACATAACCTAACCTAACCTAACCTAACCTAACCTAACCTCACATAACCTCAAACCTAACCTCACATAACCTCAAACCTAACCTCACATAACCTCAAACCTAACCTCACATAACCTCAAACCTAACCTCACATAACCTCAAACCTAACCTCACATAACCTCAAACCTAACCTCACATAACCTCAAACCTAACCTCACATAACCTCAAACCTAACCTCACATAACCTCAAACCTAACCTCACATAACCTTAAACCTAACCTCACATAACCTCAAACCTAACCTCACATAACCTCAAACCTAACCTCACATAACCTCAAACCTAACCTCACATAACTTCAAACCTAACCTCACATAACCTCAAACCTAACCTCACATAACTTTAAACCTAACCTCACATAACCTCCAACCTAACCTCACATAACCTCAAACCTAACCTCACATAACTTCAAACCTAACCTCACATAACCTCAAACCTAACCTCACATAACCTCAAACCTAACCTCACATAACCTCAAACCTAACCTCACATAACTTCAAACCTAACCTCACATAACCTCAAACCTAACCTCACATAACCTCAAACCTAACCTCACATAACCTCAAACCTAACCTCACATAACCTCAAACCTAACCTCACATAACCTCAAACCTAACCTCACATAAACTCAAACCTAACCTCACATATCCTCAAACCTAACCTCACATAACCTCAAACCTAACCTCACATAACCTCAAACCTAACCTCACCTAACCTCAAACCTAACCTAACCCAACCTAACCTA
>JAWQEG010000851.1:12500-27500 GCA_033782935.1 Petrolisthes cinctipes
AAACCTAACCTAACCTAACCTCAAACCTAACCTAACCTAACCAAACCTCAAACCTAACCTAACCTAACCTAACCTTAAACCTAACCTAACCTAACCTCAAACCTAACCTAACCTAACCTAACCTCAAACCTAACCTAACCTAACCTAACATAACCTAACCTAACCTAACCTAACCTCACATAACCTCAAACCTAACCTCACATAACCTCAAACCTAACCTCACATAACCTCAAACCTAACCTCACATAACCTCAAACCTAACCTCACATAACCTCAAACCTAACCTCACATAAACTCAAACCTAACCTCACATATCCTCAAACCTAACCTTACATAACCTCAAACCTAACCTCACATAACCTCAAACCTAACCTCACCTAACCTCAAACCTAACCTAACACAACCTAACCTAACCTAAAACCTAACCTAACCTAACCTCAGACCAAACCTAACCTAACCTAACCTCACCTAACCACAAACCTAACCTAACCCAACCTAACCTAACCTCAAACCTAACCTAACCTAACCTAACCTCAAACCTAACCTAACCTAACTTCAAACCTAACCTAGCCTAACCTAACCTCAAACCTAACCTAACCTAACCTCAAACCTAACCTAACCTAACCTCAAACCTAACCTAACCTAACCTAACCTCAAACCTAATCTAACCTAACCTAACCTCAAACCTAACCTAACCTAACCTCAAACCTAACCTAACCTAACCTAACCTCAAACCTAACCTAACCTAACCAAACCTCAAACCTAACCTAACCTAACCTAACCTTAAACCTAACCTAACCTAACCTCAAACCTAACCTAACCTAACCTCAAACCTAACCTAACCTAACCTAACCTCAAACCTAACCTAACCTAACCTCAAACCTAACCTAACCTCAAACCTAACCTAACCTAACCTAACCTCAAACCTAACCTAACCTAACCTCAAACCTAACCTAACCTAACCTAATCTCAAACCTAACCTAACCTAACCTAACCTCAAACCTAACCTAACCTAACCTAACCTAAAACCTAACCTAACCTAACCTAACCTCAAACCAAACCTAACCTAACCTAACCTCAAACCTAACCTAACCTAACCTAACCTCAAACCTAACCTAACCTAACCTAACGTCAAACCTAACCTAACCTAACCTCAAACCTAACCTAACCTAACCTAACCTCAAACCTAACCTAACCTAACCAAACCTCAAACCTAACCTAACCTAACCTAACCTCAAACCTAACCTAACCTAACCTAACCTCAAACCTAACCTAACCTAACCTAACCTCAAACCTAACCTAACCTCAAACCTAACCTAACCTAACCTAACCTCAAACCTAACCTAACCTAACTTCAAACCTAACCTAACCTAACCTAACCTCAAACCTAACCTAACCTAACCTCAAACCTAACCTAACCTAACCTCAAACCTAACCTAACCTAACCTAACCTCAAACCTAACCTAACCTAACCTAACCTCAAACCTAACCTAACCTAACCTAACCTCAAACCTAACCTAACCTAACCTAACCTCAAACCTAACCTAACCTAACCTCAAACCTAACCTAACCTAACCAAACCTCAAACCTAACCTAACCTAACCTAACCTTAAACCTAACCTAACCTAATTTCAAACCTAACCTAACCTAACCTAACCTCAAACCTAACCTAACCTAACCTAACATAACCTAACCTAACCTAACCTAACCTAACCTAACCTCACATAACCTCAAACCTAACCTCACATAACATCAAACCTAACCTCACATAACCTCAAACCTAACCTCACATAACCTCAAACCTAACCTCACATAACCTCAAACCTAACCTCACATAACCTCAAACCTAACCTCACATAACCTCAAACCTAACCTCACATAACCTCAAACCTAACCTCACATAACCTCAAACCTAACCTCACATAACCTCAAACCTAACCTCACATAACCTCAAACCTAACCTCACATAACCTCAAACCTAACCTCACATAACCTCAAACCTAACCTCACATAACTTTAAACCTAACCTCACATAACCTCAAACCTAACCTCACATAACCTCAAACCTAACCTCACATAACTTCAAACCTAACCTCACATAACCTCAAACCTAACCTCACATAAACTCAAACCTAACCTCACATAACCTCAAACCTAACCTCACATAACTTCAAACCTAACCTCACATAACCTCAAACCTAACCTCACATAACCTCAAACCTAACCTCACATAACCTCAAACCTAACCTCACATAACCTCAAACCTAACCTCACATAAACTCAAACCTAACCTCACATATCCTCAAACCTAACCTCACATAACCTCAAACCTAACCTCACATAACCTCAAACCTAACCTCACCTAACCTCAAACCTAACCTAACCCAACCTAACCTAACCTCAAACCTAACCTAACCTAACCTCAGACCAAACCTAACCTAACCTAACCTCACCTAACCACAAACCTAACCTAACCCAACCTAACCTAACCCACAACCTAACCTAACCTAACCTAACCTCAAACCTAACCTAACCTAACTTCAAACCTAACCTAACCTAACCTAACCTCAAACCTAACCTAACCTAACCTCAAACCTAACCTAACTAACCTCAAACCTAACCTAACCTAACCTGAACCTCAAACCTAACCTAACCTAACCTAACCTCAAACCTAACCTAACCTAACCTAACCTCAAACCTAACCTAACCTAACCTAACCTCAAACCTAACCTAACCTAACCAAACCTCAAACCTAACCTAACCTAACCTAACCTTAAACCTAACCTAACCTAACCTCAAACCTAACCTAACCTAACCTAACCTCAAACCTAATCTAACCTAACCTAACCTCAAACCTAACCTAACCTAACCTAACCTCAAACCTAACCTAACCTCAAACCTAACCTAACCTAACCTAACCTCAAACCTAACCTAACCTAACCTCAAACCTAACCTAACCTAACCTAATCTCAAACCTAACCTAACCTAACCTAACCTCCAACCTAACCTAACCTAACCTAACCTCAAACCTAACCTAACCTAACCTAACCTCAAACCTAACCTAACCTAACCTAACCTCAAACCTAACCTACCTAACCTAACCCTAACCTCAAACCTAACCTAACCTAACCTAACGTCAAACCTAACCTAACCTAACCTCAAACCTAACCTAACCTAACCAAACCTCAAACCTAACCTAACCTAACCTAACCTCAAACCTAACCTAACCTAACCTCAAACCTAACCTAACCTAACCTAACCTCAAACCTAACCTAACCTCAAACCTAACCTAACCTAACCTAACCTCAAACCTAACCTAACCTAACCTAACTTCAAACCTAACCTAACCAAACCTAACCTCAACCTAACCTAACCTAACCTCAAACCTAACCTAACCTAACCTCAAACCTAACCTAACCTAACCTAACCTCAAACCTAACCTAACCTAACCTAACCTCAAACCTAACCTAACCTAACCTAACCTCAAACCTAACCTAACCTAACCTAACCTCAAACCTAACCTAACCTAACCTAACCTTAAACCTAACCTAACCTAACCTCAAACCTAACCTAACCTAACCTAACCTCAAACCTAACCTAACCTAACCTAACATAACCTAACCTAACCTAACATAACCTAACCTAACCTAACCTAACCTAACCTCACATAACCTCAAACCTAACCTCACATAACCTCAAACCTAACCTCACATAACCTCAAACCTAACCTCACATAACCTCAAACCTAACCTCACATAACCTCAAACCTAACCTCACATAACCTCAAACCTAACCTCACATAACCTCAACCTAACCTCACATAACCTCAAACCTAACCTCACATAACCTTAAACCTAACCTCACATAACCTCAAACCTAACCTCACATAACCTCAAACCTAACCTCACATAACCTCAAACCTAACCTCACATAACCTCAAACCTAACCTCACATAACCTCAAACCTAACCTCACATATTTTTAAACCTAACCTCACATAACCTCAAACCTAACCTCACATAACCTCAAACCTAACCTCACATAACTTCAAACCTAACCTCACATAACCTCAAACCTAACCTGCACATAACCTCAAACCTAACCTCACATAACCTCAAACCTAACCTCACATAACTTCAAACCTAACCTCACATAACCTCAAACCTAACCTCACATAACCTCAAACCTAACCTCACATAACCTCAAACCTAACCTCACATACCCTCAAACCTAACCTCACATAACCTCAAACCTAACCTCACATAAACTCAAACCTAACCTCACATATCCTCAAACCTAACCTCACATAACCTCAAACCTAACCTCACATAACCTCAAACCTAACCTCACATAACCTCAAACCTAACCTAACCCAACCTAACCTAACCTCAACCTAACCTAACCTAACCTCAGACCAAACCTAACCTAACCTCACCTAACCACAAACCTAACCTAACCCAACCTAACCTAACCTTAAACCTAACCTAACCTAACCTAACCTCAAACCTAACCTAACCTAACTTCAAACCTAACCAAACCTAACCTAACCTCAAACCTAACCTAACCTAACCTCAAACCTAACCTAACCTAACCTCAAACCTAACCTAACCTAACCTCAAACCTAACCTAACCTAACCTAACCTCAAACCTAACCTAACCTAACCTAACCTCAAACCTAACCTAACCTAACCTAACCTCAACCTAACCTAACCTAACCTAACCTCAAACCTAACCTAACCTAACCAAACCTCAAACCTAACCTAACCTAACCTAACCTAACCTTAAACCTAACCTAACCTAACCTCAAACCTAACCTAACCTAACCTAACCTCAAACCTAACCTAACCTAACCTAACCTCAAACCTAACCTAACCAACCTAACCCAAACCTAACCTAACCTCAAACCTAACCTAACCTAACCTAACCTCAAACCTAACCTAACCTAACCTCAAACCTAACCTAACCTAACCTACTAATCTCAAACCTAACCTAACCTAACCTCAAACCTAACCTAACCAAACCTAACCTCAAACCTAACCTAACCTAACCTAACCCTCAAACCTAGCCTAACCTAACCTAACCTCAAACCTAACCTAACCTAACCTAACCTCAAACCTAAACCTAACCTAACGTCAAACCTAACCTAACCTAACGTCAAACCTAACCTAACCTAACCTCAAACCTAACCTAACCTAACCTAACCTCAAACCTAACCTAACCTAACCAAACCTCAAACCTAACCTAACCTAACCTAACCTCAAACCTAACCTAACCTAACCTAACCTCAACCTAACCTAACCTAACCAAACCTCAAACCTAACCTAACCTAACCTAACCTCAAACCTAACCTAACCTAACCTCAAACCTAACCTAACCTAACCTAACCTCAAACCTAACCTAACCTAACCTAACGTCAAACCTAACCTAACCTAACCTCAAACCTAACCTAACCTAACCTAACCTCAAACCTAACCTAACCTAACCTAACCTCAAACCTAACCTAACCTAACCTAACCTCAAACCTAACCTAACCTAACCTCAAACCTAACTTAACCTAACCAAACCTCAAACCTAACCTAACCTAACCTAACCTTAAACCTAACCTAACCTAACCTCAAACCTAACTAACCTAACCTAACCTCAACCTAACCTAACCTAACCTAACATACCTAACCTACCTAACCTAACCTAACCTAACCTCACATAACCTCAAACCTAACCTCACATAACCTCCAAACCTAACCTCACATAACCTCAAACCTAACCTCACATAACCTCAAACCTAACCTCACATAACCTCAAACCTAACCTCACAAACTCAACCTAACCTCACATAACCTTAAACCTAACCTCACATAACCTCAAACCTAACCTCACATAACCTCAAACCTAACCTCACATAACCTCAAACCTAACCTCACATAACCTCAAACCTAACCTCACATAACCTCAAACCTAACCTCACATAACTTAAACCTAACCTCACATAACCTCAAACCTAACCTCACATAACCTCAAACCTAACCTCACATAACTCAAACCTAACCTCAAATAACCTCAAACCTAACCTCACATAACCTCAAACCTACCTCACATAACCTCAAACCTAACCTCACATAACTTCAAACCTAACCTCACATAACCTCAAACCTAACCTCACATAACTTCAAACCTAACCTCACAAAACCTCAAACCTAACCTCACATAACCTCAAACCTAACCTCACATAACCTCAAACCTAACCTCACATAAACTCAAACCTAACCTCACATATCCTCAAACCTAACCTCGACATAAACTCAAACCTAACCTCACATATCCTCAAACCTAACCTCACATAACCTCAAACCTAACCTCACATAACCTCAAACCTAACCTCACCATACCTCAAACCTAACCTACCAACCTAACCTAACCTCAAACCTAACCTAACCTAACCTCAGACCAAACCTAACCTAACCTAACCTCACCTAACCACAAACCTAACCTAACCCAACCTAACCTAACCTCAAACCTAACCTAACCTAACCTAACCTCAAACCTAACCTAACCTAACTTCAAACCTAACCTAACCTAACCTAACCTCAAACCTAACCTAACCTAACCTCAAACCTAACCTAACCTAACCTCAAACCTAACCTAACCTAACCTCAAACCTAACCTAACCTAACCTAACCTCAAACCTAACCTAACCTAACATAACCTCAAACCTAACCTAACCTAACCTAACCTCAAACCTAACCTAACCTAACCTAACCTCAAACCTAACCTAACCTAACCAAACCTCAAACCTAACCTAACCTAACCTAACCTTAAACCTAACCTAACCTAACCTCAAACCTAACCTAACCTAACCTAACCTCAAACCTAACCTAACCTAACCTAACCTCAAACCTAACCTAACCTAACCTAACCTCAAACCTAACCTAACCTCAAACCTAACCTAACCTAACCTAACCTCAAACCTAACCTAACCTAACCTCAAACCTAACCTAACCTAACCTAATCTCAAACCTAACCTAACCTAACCTAACCTCAAACCTAACCTAACCTAACCTAACCTCAAACCTAACCTAACCTAACCTAACCTCAAACCTAACCTAACCTAACCTAACCTCAAACCTAACCTAATCTAACCTAACCTCAAACCTAACCTAACCTAACCTAACGTCAAACCTAACCTAACCTAACCTCAAACCTAACCTAACCTAACCTAACCTCAAACCTAACCTAACCTAACCAAACCTCAAACCTAACCTAACCTAACCTCAAACCTAACCTAACCTAACCTAACCTCACCTAACCTAACCTCAAACCTAACCTAACCTCAAACCTAACCTAACCTAACCTAACCTCAAACCTAACCTAACCTAACCTAACTTCAAACCTAACCTAACCTAACCTAACCTCAAACCTAACCTAACCTAACCTCAAACCTAACCTAACCTAACCTCAAACCTAACCTAACCTAACCTAACCTCAAACCTAACCTAACCTAACCTAACCTCAAACCTAACCTAACCCTAACCTAACCTCAAACCTAACCTAACCTATCCTCAAACCTAACCTAACCTAACCAAACCTCAAACCTAACCTAACCTAACCTAACCTTAAACCTAACCTAACCTAACCTCAAACCTAACCTAACCTAATCTAACCTCAAACCTAACCTAACCTAACCTAACCTCAAACCTAACCTAACCTAACCTAACCTCAAACCTAACCTAACCTAACCTAACCTCAAACCTAACCTAACCTCAAACCTAACCTAACCTAACCTAACCTCAAACCTAACCTAACCTAACCTCAAACCTAACCTAACCTAACCTAACCTCAAACCTAACCTAACCTAACCTAACCTCAAACCTAACCTAACCTAACCTCAAACCTAACCTAACCTAACCAAACCTCAAACCTAACCTAACCTAACCTAACATTAAACCTAACCTAACCTAACCTCAAACCTAACCTAACCTAACCTAACCTCAAACCTAACCTAACCTAACCTATCATAACCTAACCTAACCTAACCTAACCTCACATAACCTCAAACATAACCTCACATAACCTCAAACCTAACCTCACATAACCTCAAACCTAACCTCACATAACCTCAAACCTAACCTCACATAACCTCAAACCTAACCTCACATAACCTCAAACCTAACCTCACATAACCTCAAACCTAACCTCACATAACCTCAAACCTAACCTCACATAACCTCAAACCTAACCTCACATAACCTCAAACCTAACCTCACATAACCTCAAACCTAACCTCACATAACCTTAAACCTAACCTCACATAACCTCAAACCTAACCTCACATAACCTCAAACCTAACCTCACATAACCTCAAACCTAACCTCACATAACCTCAAACCTAACCTCACATAACCTCAAACCTAACCTCACATAACTTTAAACCTAACCTCACATAACCTCAAACCTAACCTCACATAACCTCAAACCTAACCTCACATAACTTCAAACCTAACCTCACATAACCTCAAACCTAACCTCACATAACCTCAAACCTAACCTCACATAACCTCAAACCTAACCTCACATAACTTCAAACCTAACCTCACATAGCCTCAAACCTAACCTCACATAACCTCAAACCTAACCTCACATAACCTCAAACCTAACCTCACATAACCTCAAACCTAACCTCACATAACCTCAAACCTAACCTCACATAAACTCAAACCTAACCTCACATATCCTCAAACCTAACCTCACATAACCTCAAACCTAACCTCACATAACCTCAAACCTAACCTCACCTAACCTCAAACCTAACCTAACCCAACCTAACCTAACCTCAAACCTAACCTAACCTAACCTCAAACCTAACCTAACCTAACTTCAAACCTAACCTAACCTAACCTAACCTCAAACCTAACCTAACCTAACCTCAAACCTAACCTAACCTAACCTCAAACCTAACCTAACCTAACCTAACCTCAAACCTAACCTAACCTAACCTAACCTCAAACCTCACATAACCTCAAACCTAACCTCACATAACCTCAAACCTAACCTCACATAACCTCAAACCTAACCTCACATAACCTCAAACCTAACCTCACATAAACTCAAACCTAACCTCACATATCCTCAAACCTAACCTCACATAACCTCAAACCTAACCTCACATAACCTCAAACCTAACCTCACCTAACCTCAAACCTAACCTAACCCAACCTAACCTAACCTCAAACCTAACCTCACATAACCTTAAACCTAACCTCACATAACCTCAAACCTAACCTCACATAACCTCAAACCTAACCTCACATAACCTCAAACCTAACCTCACATAACCTCAAACCTAACCTCACCTAACCTCAAACCTAACCTAACCCAACCTAACCTAACCTCAAACCTAACCTAACCTAACCTCAAACCTAACCTAACCTAACTTCAAACCTAACCTAACCTAACCTAACCTCAAACCTAACCTCACATAACCTCAAACCTAACCTCACATAACCTCAAACCTAACCTCACATAACCTCAAACCTAACCTCACATAAACTCAAACCTAACCTCACATATCCTCAAACCTAACCTCACATATCCTCAAACCTAACCTCACATAACCTCAAACCTAACCTAACCTAACCTAACCTAACCTTAAACCTAACCTAACCTAACCTCACCTCAAACCTAACCTAACCTAACCTAACCTCAAACCTAACCTAACCTAACCTAACCTCAAACCTAACCTAACCTAACCTAACCTTAAACCTAACCTAACCTCAAACCTAACCTAACCTAACCTAACCTCAAACCTAACCTAACCTAACCTCAAACCTAACCTAACCTAACCTAATCTCAAACCTAACCTAACCTAACCTAACCTCAAACCTAACCTAACCTAACCTAACCTCAAACCTAACCTAACCAAACCTAACCTCAAGCCTAACCTAACCTAACCTAACCTCAAACCTAACCTAACCTAACCTAACCTCAAACCTAACCTAACCTAACCTAACGTCAAACCTAACCTAACCTAACCTCAAACCTAACCTAACCTAACCTCAAACCTAACCTAACCTAACCAAACCTCAAACCTAACCTAACCTAACCTAACCTCAAACCTAACCTAACCTAACCTAACCTCAAACCTAACCTAACCTAACCTAACCTCAAACCTAACCTAACCTCAAACCTAACCTAACCTAACCTAACCTCAAACCTAACCTAACCAAACCTAACTTCAAACCTAACCTAACCTAACCTAACCTTAAACCTAACCTAACCCTAACCTAACCTCAAACCTAACCTAACCTAACCTCAAACCTAACCTAACCTAACCAAGCCTCAAACCTAACCTAACCTAACCTAACATTAAACCTAACCTAACCTAACCTCAAACCTAACCTAACCTAACCTAACCTCAAACCTAACCTAACCTAACCTAACCTCAAACCTAACCTAACCTAACCTAACCTCAAACCTAACCTAACCTAACCTAACCTCAAACCTAACCTAACCTCAAACCTAACCTAACCAACCTAACCTCAAACCTAACCTAACCTAACCTCAAACCTAACCTAACCTAACCTAACCTCAAAAATAACCTAACCTAACCTAACCTCAAACCTAACCTAACCTCAAACCTAACCTAACTTAAACTAACCTCAAACCTAACTTCACATAACCTCAAACCTAACCTCACATAACCTCAAACCTAACCTCACATAACCTCAAACCAAACCTCACAGAACCTCAAACCTAACCTCACATAACCTCAAACCTAACCTCACATAACCTCAAACCTAACCTCACATAAACTCAAACCTAACCTCACATAATCTCAAACCTAACCTCACATAACTTCAAACCTAACCTCACATAACCTCAAACCTAACCTCACATAACCTCAAACTTAACCTCACATAACTTCAAACCTAACCTCACATAACCTCAAACCTAACCTAACCTAACCTCGAACCTAACCTAACCTAACCTAACCTCGAACCTAACCTAACCTAACCTAACCTCGAACCTAACCTAACCTAACCAAACCTCGAACCTAACCTAACCTAACCTAACCTCGAACCTAACCTAACCTAACTTAACCTCGAACCTAACCTAACCTAACCTAACCTCGAACCTAACCTAACATAACCTAACCTCGAACCTAACCTAACCTAACCTAACCTCAAACCTTACCTAACCTAACCTAACCTCAAACCTAACCTAACCTTACCTCAAACCTAACCTAACCTAACCTCAAACCTAACCTAACCTAACCTCAAACCTAACCTAACCTAACCTCAAACCTAACCTAACCTAACTTCAAACCTAACCTAACCTAACCTCAAACCTAACCTAACCTAACCTAACCTCAAACCTAACCTAACCTAACCTCAAACCTAACCTAACCTAACCTAACCTCAAACCTAACCTAACCTCGAACCTAACCTAACCTAACCTAACCTCAAACCTAACGTAACCGAACCTCAAACATAACCTAACCTAACCTAACCTCGAACCTAACCTAACCTAACCTAACCTCGAACCTAACCTAACCTAACCTAACCTCGAACCTAACCTAACCTAACATAACCTCGAACCTAACCTAACCTAACCTAACCTCGAACCTAACCTAACCTAACCTAACCTCGAACCTAACCTAACCTAACCTAACCTCGAACCTAACCTAACCTAACCTAACCTCGAACCTAACGAACCTAACCTAACCTCGAACCTAACCTAACCTAACCTCGAACCTAACCTAACCTAACCTAACCTCGAACCTAACCTAACCTAACATAACCTCGCACCTAACCTAACCTAACCTAACCTCGAACCTAACCTAACTTAACTTAACCTCAACCTAACCTAACCTAACCTAACCTCAACCTAACCTAACCTAACCTAACCTCGAACCTAACCTAACCTAACCTAACCTCGAACCTAACCGAACCTAACCTAACCTTGAACCTAACATAACCTAATCTAACCTTGAACCTAACATAACCTAACCTAACCTAGAACCTAACCTAGCCTAACCTAACCTCAAACCTAACCTAACCTAACCTCAAACCTAACCTAGCCTAACCTAACCTCAAACCTAACCTAACCTAACCTAACCTCAAACCTAACCTAACCTCAAACCTAACCTAACCTAACCTAACCTCATACCTAACCTAACCGAACCTAACCTCAAACCTAACATAACCTAACCTAACCTCAAACCTAACCTAACCTAACCTAACTTCAAACCTAACCTAACCTAACCTCAAACCTAACCTAACCTATTCTAACCTCAAACCTAACCTAACCTAACCTAACCTCAAACCTAACCTAACCTACCCTAACCTCAAACCTAACCTAACCTAACCTCAAACCTAACCTAACCTAACCTCAAACCTAACCTAACCTAACCTCGAACCTAACCTAACTTAACCTAACCTCGAACCTAACCTAACCTAACCTAACCTCGAACCTAACCTAACCTAACTTAACCTCGAACCTAACCTAACCTAACCTAACCCAACCTCGAACCTAACCTAACCTAACCTAACCTCGAACCTAACCTAACCTAACCTAACCTCGAATCTAACCTAACCTAACTTAACCTCAACCTAACCTAACCTAACCTAACCTCAACCTAACCTAACCTAACCTAACCTCAAACCTAACCTAACCTAACCTTAAACCTAACCTAACCTAACCTCAAACCTAACCTAACCTAACCTCAAACCTAACCTAACCTAACCTAACCTCAAACCTAACCTAACCTAACCTAACCTCAAACCTAACCTAACCTAACCTAACCTCGAACCTAACCTAACCTAACCTAACCTCGAACCTAACCTAACCTAACCTAACCTCGAACCTAACCTAACCTAACCTAACCTCAAACCTAACCTAACCTAACCTAACCTCGAACCTAACCTAACCTAACCTAACCTCGAACCTAACCTAACCTAACCTAACCTTGAACCTAACCTAACCTAACCTAACCTCGAACCTAACCTAACCTAACCTAACCTCGAACCTAACCTAACCTAACCTAACCTCGAACCTAACCTAACCTAACCTCGAACCTAACCTAACCTAACCTAACCTCGAACCTAACCTAACCTAACCTCAAACCTAACCTAACCTAACCTAACCTAACCTAACCTAACCTAACCTATCCTAACCTAACCTAACCTCAAACCTAACCTAACCAAACCTTACCTCAAACCTAACCTAACCTAACCTAACCTCAAACCTAACCTAACCTAACCTCAAACCTAACATAACCAAACCTTACCTCAAACCTAACCAAAAATAACCTAACCTCAAACCTAACCTAACCTAACCTAACCTCAAACCTAACCTACCCTAACCTAACCTTAAACTAAACCTAACCTAACCTCAAACCTAACCTAACCTAACCTCAAACCTAACCTCACCTAACCTCAAACCTAACCTAACCTAACCTAACCTCGAACCTAACTTAACCAAACCTAACTTCGAACCTAACCTAACCTAACCTAACCTCGAACCTAACCTGACCTAACCTAACCTCGAACCTAACCTAAGCTAACCAAACCTCGAACCTAACCTAACTTAACATAACCTCGAACCTAACCTAACCTAACTTAACCTCGAACCTAACCTAACCTAACCTAACCTCGAACCTAACCTAACCTAACCTAACCTCGAACCTAACCTAACCTAACCTCGAACCTAACCTAACCTAACCTAACCTCGAACCTAACCTAACCTAACCTAACCTCGAACCTAACCTAACCTAACCTCGAACCAAACCTAACCTAACCTAACTTCAAACCTAACCTAACCTAACCTCAAACCTAACCTAACCTAACCTCAAACCTAACCTAACCTAACCTCAAACCTAACCTAACCTAACCTCAAACCTAACCTAACCTAACCTAACCTCAAACCTAACCTAACCTAACCTAACCTCGAACCTAACCTAACCTAACCTAACCTCGAACCTAACCTAACCTAACCTAACCTCGAGCCTAACCTTACCTAACCTAACCTCGAACCTAACCTAACCTAACCTAACCTCGAACCTAACCTAACCTAACCTCGAACCTAACCTAACCTAACCTAACCTCGAACCTAACGAACCTAACCAAACTTCGAACCTAACCTAACCTAACCTCGAACCTAACCTAACCTAACCTAACCTCGAACCTAACCTAACCTAACCTAACCTCAAACCTAACCTAACCTAACCTAACCTCGATCCTAACCTAACCTAACCTAACCTAACCTCGTACCTAACCTAACTAAACCTAACCTTGAACCTAACCTAACCTACCCTAACCTCGAACCTAACCTAACCTAACCTAACCTCGAACCTAACCTAACCTAACTTAACCTCAACCTAAACTAACCTAACCTAACCTCAACCTAACCTAACCTAACCTAACCTCGAACCTAACCTAACCTAACCTAACCTCGAGCCTAACCTAACCTAACCTAACCTCGAACCTAACCTAACCTAACCTAACCTTGAACCTAACCTAGCCTAACCTAACCTCAAACCTAACCTAACCTCAAACCTAACCTAGCCTAACCTAACCTCAAACCTAACCTAACCTAACCTAACCTCAAACCTAACCTAACCTAACCTAACATTACACTTAACCTAACCTAACCTCAAACCTAACCTAACCTAACCTAACCTCAAACCTAACCTAACCTAACCTAACCTCAAACCTAACCTAACCTAACCTAACTTCAAACCTAACCTAACCTAACCTCAAACCTAACCTAACCTAACCTAGCCTCAAACCTAACCTAACCTAACCTAACCTCAAACCTAACCTAACCTAACCTAACCTCAAACCTAACCTAACCTAACCTCAAACCTAACCTAACCTAACCTAACCTTGAACCTAACCTAACCAAACCTCGAACCTAAACTAACCTAACCTAACCTCAAACCTAACCTAACCTAACCTAACCTCAAACCTAACCTAACCTAACCTAACCTCGAACCTAACCTAACCTA